>PVIH01023060.1:0-25698 GCA_004025045.1 Sigmodon hispidus
CCCTTTTCACCTCCTATGATTGATCCAGTTACCATTCAAAAAATACATATAACAAATTTCTTGTTCTTGTTCTTGTTAAATTTGTATCAGTAAGTTTTTATATAACCCCTTATTAAATAATAATCCTTTATATAATCAATTGCAAGTAAATAATTCAGCAATGAGAACACTTATTTTTTGTTAAGTTTCTTTCTGGCAGAACTGTACTGAAATGTTAGTGTAACATTTGCTATAAAATTTAAGCTTTAGTAATGTTTCTTTAACATTTGTGGGTGTTCTTGTACTGGGGACAAAATTGTTCAGAATTGAGACTTTGTCTTTATGGATTTTTAAGGATATATATATATATATATGCAGTATTGTTAATGATCTCTTTTGATTAATTTTAGTTTAGAATGTATTTTGCTAGATATTAGGATTGCTATACCAGCTTGCATTAGTACATTTGATTGGAAAGTCTTTTTCGAAACCTTTACTCTAAGGTAGTGTATGTCTTTGAAATTGAGGTAAGTTTTAAGTATTCAATAGAAGGATGGATACTATGTTTGTATCAATTCTATTAGCCTGTGCCATTTTATAAGAGATTTGATTCTATTAATATTAGGGGGTATTAGTGACAAGTGATTATTAATAACTGCTATTTTTTAGTGGTAGTGTGTGTTTCATTTGAAATTTCTGCTGTGGATTTATCTATTGTTTATGGTTTTGTGGGTACATCTAAATTTCTTAAGTTGAAGATATTCTTCTAGTGCTTTTTGAAGGGATTGATGTGTAGATAGATATTATTTAAATCTGGCATTACTAATGGAATACCTTGTATATTCTATCTATGGTGATTGAAAATTTTGCTAGGTATTATAGTCTGGACTCACATCCATGGTATTTTAATGTCTGCTAATATCTGTAAAGCAACTTCTGACTTTCAAACTTTTTTCTTTCATTTTTTATTATGAATAAAGTCACATTTATCTATCTGTATATATCCTTATTCAAGGTCCCTTACCCCTCCTACCACATCATGTCACTCTCTCTTCTCCACATCTCCCCATCTCCTCCACAGCATGGGCAGGAGGTCAAGGTGTCAATATTGCTCAGTTCAGCCTCTGTAGTTCCATCTCTTTTCTTCAGATTTTCTATTTCCATCTTTACCTTATCTTGTGCCTTTTTTATTGCTTTTATTTCAGTTTTTAGTTCCTGGAATGTTTCTTTCATTTTTTGGTTTACCTTTTCTTGGTTTTCTTTCAAGGAGTTGTCCATCTCTTCCATTTTTTTGTTTGTATTTTCTTCTATTTCTTTAAGTGTAATTTTTATATATTCCTTGAAGGCTTCAATAATCTTCATAAAGATGTTTTTCATGTTGTTTCCTTCTTTTTCCTCTTCATTGCTCTGTTCAGGTCTTGTAGTTGTAGAACCAACAGTTTCTTCTGATTTGCCTTGTTGTTCTTTATATTGTTATATATATTTTTGCACTGGCATCTGCCCATGGCTTCAGTGGTTCACGATTAGGCTGCTCCTAGTCAGTTATGGTAAGAGGGCTTGTGAGTCTCCTGTCTCCTCTGAGCAAGGAGTCTGCTTGATCTCTGACTCCGCTCTTGACAGGGTTCTGAATTTCAAAGTTCTCAGTTCTCTGCTGATGCAGTTAGAGGCGGGGCCAGCGCTGCAAGGTCCCCTCTTTGAGGTGTGGCTGGAGGAGCCCCTCATAGCCAAACCCTAGTCCTATGTGCTAAGGAGAGTTTGGGATTAGGTTCTACCAATTTACCCTGGTCCCAGAAAGTGACTTTCATGATGGGTGGTCAGGTGCCAAAAACTGCTCACTGGCTTTCAGATTTTTTATTGATTATTTGGATATTATTCTGGTTGAGTCTGTCTTTATAAGATTTTTGTGTTTTTTTCTGTCAGCATTTATTATTCTTTCTTTATTCTGTATGTTTATATTCTTTCTTTATTCTGTATGTTTAATTATTTGATTATTATGTGGCAAGGGGACCTGTTTAGGTCCAGTCCATTTGTTGTACTGTAATCTTCTTGTGTTTTCATAGGCATTTCTTTCTTAAGATTGCAAAAGTTTTCTTCCATAATTTTATTGAATATATTTTCTATGTTGTTATTCTCCTTTTTATACCTATTATTATTGCATTTGTTCTTTTCATGGTATTTCAGATTTCCTGGAAAATATATGTAATGACTTTTTTGAAAGTAATATTTTCTTTGACTGATGAAACTATTTCCTCTGTCTTAACTTCAATGCAGAGATTTTTTTCTTTTTGTTTTGCATTCTGTTGGTTATACTCTTATCTATAGTTACTGTTATTTTACTCAGATTTTTCATTTTTAGAATTTCCTAGATTTGTGATTTCTTTAATTTTCAAGTCATGTACTGCTTTCACTTTTTGTTTGTCTTTTTTTCTGATTTCTTTAAGAACAATTTTCTTTTATTCCTTAAAAGCCTAAATCATCTTTAAAAATTTACTTTTATGGTTGTTTTCTTTTGCTTCTCCTATGTTGGCATATATTCAGGTCTTGACATTGCAGAACTGTTAGCTATTTTTTGCTCCATATTGCTATTTACATTGATGATTGTATTCTTGTTCTGGCATTTACCCATGTCTTCCTTCAATTGATTCTAGCAGTGTCTGTGTCTCAAGGAGCTGCTTAGGTCATAGGAGATGACCTATCTATCTACCTACCTATCTCTCTCTCTCCATATATATATATATATATATATATATATATATATATATATATACATTTTTATCTATTTATCTATCTATTTTTCCTATAAAAATATTCCCAAGTCTAGTTTGTTTTGGCTCAGCACCTTAGGTATGGGGTCTAAAATAAAATATGATCAGTAAACCACATGTTCTACCACTAAATAATTCAGACTTCCCATTTCCCAAATGCTTTCAACTGGCAATAACTCTCCAGGTAGGAATGGAATTTATGCTCAAATCCCTTCTACTCTCTTGGGATTTTGTATAGCTTTAGCTTCTGCATGTCATGAGTATGCTGCCACAATTACTATGGTTGCATATGTGCCTTTCAATATTTTAAAGTTTTAAATTTGGAAGATTTATACATATATGAATATTATATTTATATTATTGTTGAGCCTTTCAGTTTTCTCAAACTCTTTCCATGTTTCTCTTCTCAAATATATATATATATATATATATATATACATAAACATATATGATTACATATATAGTAACTTATTGAGACTATTTAGTGATACTCATATTTACATGTTTAGGAGTGACCATATGGAATTACAAAACATATATTGGATCTTGTCTCTAAATACAATTGATTAGTCATTTCTCAGAAGCCATTAATTCCCTATAACTCTTCACTTAGGGATTAGAACCTATGACATTTTTGCCATTTACATTGACAGAATGATTGGTATTGTCATAATTCCTTTCTTTTATAGGAAACCACATCATTGATATTTCATAGTTATGGCCTATTTATCAAGCAAAAGGATGTTATCTTACATTATGGGATCTGCTCTTTGGCTATTTCACAATTGATTCTTCTTTTCTCACCAATTTCCATGAGACATAATTATATAGATTTTGTTGTGGATGTACTGTGGTGGTGAAGAAAAACTTCATCTGTTCTAGACACTCAATCTAAATTCTTAAAAGATAAGTGCTAACAATTCTGACTCCTTGTCCCTCCTCAGAATTATTAAACTATTATAAAATAAATAACTACTTGTTCTGTTTTCTGTAAACTCTACTTAACAGTATATACAGGAGAGTAAGATTGTCCTTGTGTATGTAGAAATGAGGAGGTTCCTTACTGAGCTGTAATTTCACAAAAATAAAGTAATTGTGACCTGCCTTTAAAATCCCTCTTCTCTATGTAGCTTGGTCTTAGTTTCAATTTCACTACAGAAATTAGAAACAGCTGCAGTGTAATGGTATATTTAATAAAAATAACCTGAAATATTAGAGGTTAGAGCCACCATATGAGAGCGAGAGACCCTTTGGATTTGTGTGAGTTTAAGAACAAACAGATCCTGGTAGTGATGGCACCCACCCTTAATCTTAGCTCTGGAAATGTTAAATGAGGAAGTAAAAAAGCTGTGTGAGAGAAAAAATAAAATAAGGAGGAGGCAGAAGGTCTGCCATTCTGCCTCCATGCCAAGACAATCAGAAGAAAACTTTTACCCTGTTCAGCCTGAAGAGCTGGCTGGGTTAGAATTGCCTGTGATTTGTTTCTTGTTTCTCTTTTAGTTAAGGTTTTCCACAATATCTGGCTATGGGTTTTATTATAATGGTAAATATAACCTGTATAATACTGCAGCTTGAAATAAAAAGTAAAATTTTGACAAAGTACAATTTAAGTTGAGTCTTTGGTTTTTCCTGTGGTATTCCAACTCCATTATAATATCAAATGAGGAAGAGTATCCCACAGTCAAGTATTCTCTTTATTTTTGCTAGTGTAGTAACAACTGTCTATTTCTGTATCATACTGTCCTGTGAGGTATTCCCTTAAATAATATTTGCTATGGAAGGGGCCACCCATCTGTGGGCAATGACCTCCCTGGGCAGGTGATTCTGGGTTGTGTAAAGAAAATAAGCAATCCATAAAATTGAAAAAGATAAAATGAACTTTTTTATGGTCTCTCAGTTTCTCACTGTAGCTTCTTAACCTTGTATCCCCTGAATGATGCACTATAATGTATAACATGAAATAACTATTTTCTCCTCTAAGAGAAAACATATTGGGACAATCAAGTAGTAATGTGTTAGTAACCATTTGAGATATACTATAAATGCCACCAAAATTTATCTGTGTATAAAAGTATAAATATTTATAATATAGTTATAAATTTGATTTATTTAGAAAAAGAGCAGTAGTAGATTCTCCTGTGGGATCTACTTCTCAAGCCATTGGTATTTGGACAGGAGTTTAGCATCAATCATGAACTTCCTCCTTTTGAACAAGCCTTAAGTATAAGTAGACAGTTGTTGGTTCATCGCTAGGATTAAAGTAACAATACTGAAGCATTGGAAATATCTTACTGGTTTTCCAGTCATTGCTCTCATTCATAGACTTCATGAACAGAATACTGATTGCTTCTCTCCTTAGAAATCCTGAATAAAACATTTTGACACTATGAAAGCTAGTTATTTGTGAGACGTCTTCCACATCAGTTTCAGCTTGTTTCTCCCAAGTACTATATCTAAGGTTTATGGTAACTTTAGCAATAGAACTTTACCTTTAAATTCTGAAGGGCAACGAATGATGATGGATGGTAACAGACTATATTGTTCTGAAAGTCGTTTGGAAACCCATTACAAAAAAAAGAAGAAGAAGAAGAAGAAGAAGAAGAAGAAGAAGAAGAAGAAGAAGAAGAAGAAGAAGAAGAAGAAGAAGAAAAAGGATAATTTCTTGTCCCTGGCACTGGATTTTGCTAATCTATACCTTTTGAAAGAAGTATTATTACCTCTGTTGGTTTTGCATGTGAGAACAGACACATACTACTGCCTCCACATTACAGTTCATTGAGGAATGTTTTCAGAAGGAGTCCTGAGACTCAAAGTGAGAATTGGACACAAGTTTCAATCCTTAACACACAAGACAGCAGGAACTGACAAATTCTTGAAAAAAAGTAAACAAAAATAGTATTTTTCTTAAATAGAGTTTCACAGAGTGTTGAAACCACACCTAGCAGCAGAACAACACAGCATACACTCAATTATATTTTTTTACATTTTTTGTTTGTTTGCTTCAGATTACATTGCTTGGTCATTTTTTACATTATGGATATTTTATGTATATTATGATCCTGATTATTTTTTATGTGACTTGTTACTTCATGTGTTTGTTTTTTTGTGCATTTATCATGCTTTTTTATAGTTTTCTAGGTGATAAAGAAGGTTGCTATGTTTTTCCACTTTGTAATTATTTAGTTTAATTTTCTTGAAACTTTTTATTTGTTTTATTTTCTAAAGAGAGAAAGGGATGCTTTGAAATTGATGTGTGGGGATGATTTGGAAAAAAACAAGAGGAGGAATCATGATCAAAACATATTATATAAATCATTTTTAATAAAAACAAAGAAGGTACAGAAATACAAACACTGTAGAATATTATCTATGTGCATATAAAAAGGTATCTCATTCATGCAAATTGAGACTATATAAAAATTAAGCAGAGTAGATAAAAGAAGAAATGTGGAGAGACCAATAATTGGGCCCAGTGTGACAGCTAAGTAATTGAAGTATTTCACAATATTAATAGGCTGAGTATAGTTAACAATATATTGTACACATTAAATAGTAAATATAAGATTTTTTAATGGTTGTATCACAAACACTTGGGAAGATAGAGAAAAATTTTGTCACAGTGCATACCACAATTGTATAATTATTTAAAACATCATTATATATCAATGAATATGTGTGAATAGGACTCTCATTTCAGCTTGTCAGCCAGGTCAAATAAGTTCACTGGCCACATAATTAATCGAACAGTACACAAACAGAACAAAAAATGAATATTAAGAGCTTCAGTGGAAAGAAGGCAAGTAACTTATGAAGGCAGACCCATCAGAACAACACCCAATTTTTCTTTACATTTTTAAAATTTTGTTTATTTATTTATTTATTTTAGAAAATAAAGTCCTTTTTTCTCATGTATTGCCTTGCTTTTCCTTTCCGCTGCCATTCCCTCCCTGTATGCCTTCATCCTCCTTCCTCCTCATCCCCTCATTCCCTCCCCAAAAAGGGCAAGAAGT
Source organism: Sigmodon hispidus (assembly GCA_004025045.1). Lineage (NCBI taxonomy): Eukaryota > Metazoa > Chordata > Mammalia > Rodentia > Cricetidae > Sigmodon > Sigmodon hispidus. The sequence continues at coordinate 6,755 of PVIH01023060.1, forward strand.
TCCAACTTGCATCAGCTCAGCATCTACTCCAGACAGGTCTGATTTTCTCATCCCAATGTCATGACTGGGTTAGTTGTTCCTCTGGAGAGAATGGGCTCTGAAGTGCCAGTCTTCACTGTGGGAGTTTTCCTCATAAGCCCTATCCCTTTGCTCATACAGACTCTTCTCCCATGCTTTTAGCTGGACCAGGAGCTCAGCCCAATACTCAGCCATTTTTCTCTGCCTATACCTCTACTCATTGTTGAATGTAAGTTCTGTGATAGCACTTGGGGTGTCCATTCATTTGATTCTAGGGGAAGTTTTGTCTAGGCAATGCCTTCACTACTGGTTGGAGACCTAGACAGGGAAATCCTGTGAGTTCTTATAGGTTACCCTAGCTTCTGGTCTTTTTCCAAACCCACATTGGCTTCCTTTATTAAGATCTCCATCTCTTTTTTCCTTTTTGTTGCTCTGCTCATTCAATACTCCTCTTCTCTTATGATTTGTTTCTACCTCTTCTTGGTTGCAACGCCTTATGCTCTCAATTAGCTAAGGACATCTCTATTTTCTCTTTCTAGGGAAATCCCTGGAAGTCTCTCTTAAGTTACTTCTTATCCCAAGCTTTTCAGGTGTTGTGTTTTGCAGCTAACATCCGATTTTTCAAAGAAGACTTTGAAGCCCAAAAGATACTGTATGGAAATTACACACATACTAAGAGACCACAGAAGCCAGCCCAAACTACTATTTTTAGCAAAATTGTCCATCACTACAGATGGAATAAAGAAAATAGTCCATGACAAAACTATATTTAAACAATACCTATTTAAAAAAAACAAAAAAACAAAAACGTCCTAGAGAAATCACCAGAAGGAAAACTACAAACTAAGAAATTTAGATGCACTCATAAAAACAAAAGCAATAGATAAATACATAGCAGAAAATTTCAAAGAAGGGAAACACACACACACACACACACACACACACAAAACCATCAAAAAATGACAATTAACAATTTCTCATTGTTAATGTTCCTTACTAAAAATTCATTTAATTCCTCTAATAAAAGACACAGGATAATGAAATGGATACAAAAGAAGAATTTATTCTTTTTCTGCATAAAAGAAGCACACCTCAACTGAAAAGGCAGACACTACTTTAGAGTACATAGTTAGGAAAAGACTTTCCAATCAAGTGGACTTAACAAGCAAGCTGATTTAGATATCCTAATACCTAACAAAAAAAGAATTTAAAATAAAACCAATGAAAAAGAAATCTGGAATTTCATTACATATTTATTGAAGGAAAAATTTATTAAGATAAATCCCCAGTCTTGAACATTTATGCCCCAAATTCTAGTGCACCCATTTATATTTTAGAAACATTTCTAAAGCTTAAACCTCACATCAAACCCAACACACTAATAAAGGGAGATCTCAAACCTCATTTTCACCAATGTCTGTCAGACAGCAAAAAAAATCTAAAAAATAAGAGTCCTAACAAATCTTATTACTCAAGTAGACTTAATATTTATAGAAATTTCCACTTACACAGAATGAAATATACTTTCTCAGAAAACCATGTTAGCTTCTCTAAAATTAAACACATACTCAGTCATACATAAAAAATTAATAGATATAAGAAATGTGCATAACTCCTTGCATCCAATCTAACTACCATGGCCTAAAGTTAGAGTTCAACAACTAATCAAACCATAGAAACCTACAAACTCATGGAAACTGAATATCTCTCAATTAAACCACCTCTGAGTCACAAAAAAGCAAAGAAAAATTAAAGACTATCCAGAATACAATGAAAATGAATCTACAACATACTGAAATTTATAGAACATAATGAAAGCAGTGCTAAGAGGAAAGTTCAAAACACTAAGTACCTACAAAAAGATTTTTCACACATCTCACGTAAGAGACTTAATAGTACAACTTGAAACTCTAGATCAAAAAGGAATGAAACACACCCAGAAAGAGCAGAAAGTAGGAAATAGTAAAAGTTATTCCAAAATCTATAAAATTAAAGCAAAGAAAACAATACAAAGAATCAGTGAAACAAATATATGTTCCTTTTAAAGAATTAACATGATAGAAAAACTTTTATTCAATGTAATCAGGTCACAGGGATAATATCCACATTAACAAAATAAAAAATTGAAAAGAAAGGAGAGGCAAGTAAATTCCAACTCCTGGGCCGTCCGTACAGAAAATACTTCTCCGAGGCCAAGTTCACGGTTGTGATCTCAGACTCTTGCTAGTGGACAGGCCCTAGGCTATGGCTGGAGAGAGCATCCCCCAGCAAACTCTAACAAAAGGGACATCCCACGGCCAGTCCAGCCACAAGGGTGAACTACATCATCAGACATAGACTGATACTTTTGAAACTCAGATCTTTGTCTAGAGTGGAGTCAGAGGCGAGCAGCTTCCAGTTCCTGGGTCACCCATCTGGAAAATCCCTCTCCAAAGCTGAGATCACAATCAAGTTTCTGATTTCAGATCTTTGCTAGCAGACAGGCCTTAGGCTTTAGCTGAAAGGGGCCTCCCTCAACAACCCCTAACAGTAAGGACATTTCATGACCTGGCCCAGAGTCCAGGGAGAGCTGCATCATCATAAAAATATAGGCATCTTCAAAACCATGTTTAGAGTGGAATCAGAGATCATGCAGACATCTAGCTCAGAGCAGAAAGGAGACACACAAGCCCTCTAGCCACAAGTGACTAAGAGCTGACTAATAGTGAACCATTGAAGACATGGGCTGATGCCAGTGCAAGAACACATATAACAACATGGCACTAAAAGAAAAAAAAATGTGGTTCTACAACACCTATACCTGAACAGAGCAATGAAGAGGAAACAGAAGGAAAAAACAGTATAAACATATTTATAAAAATTATAGAAGTCTCAGGTGCTGTCTACACAGAGAGTCCCAGCGCACTCTGTAGCAGATGCAGATAAAGTCTACCTGTCACATTCCCCCCCACTGCTGCTGAGCGAATTTGCACAGCTACCCACCTCGACCTCCAAGTAAGTGAACAGATAACTACAGGGGTCCCTGAAGGACAGACTCAGACCCTGCCCAGAGAGGTGATAGGAAGCACACAAGCCCTAGTGCCACAACTGAACAGGAGCCACCTAATCGTTAAACACTGAAGCCATGGGCATACATCAGTGCAAAAACTTACATAATAATGCAAAGAAATACAAGGTAACTCCATAAGAAAGTGGCGATCTTACAAATAAAAGACCTGAACTGAGAAATGAAGAGGAAACAGAAGGAAGCAAAACCAAAAATTCCTTTTTGATGATCATCGAAGCTCTCAAAGAAGACATGAAAAATAGCCTTAAAGAAATAGAAGAAAATACAAACAAAAAATTGGAAGAGATGAATAAATCTATGAAAGAAACATGCCAGGAACTAAAAGCTGAAATAGAAGCAATAAAAAAGGCACAAAATAAGGAAAAGATGGAATTAGAAAATCTGAAGAAAAAAACTGGACCCACAGATACAAGCATAACAAACAGAGTACAAGAGATGGAAGATAGAATCTCTGAAGTAGAAGACTCAGTAGCTCAAAAAGATATATCAGTCAAAGAATACTAAAACTTAAAAGCCATAACTCAATATGTTCAGGAATTCTGGGACACAATTAAAAGGCCTAATTTGAGAACAATAGGAATAGAAGAAGCAGAAGAATACCAGATCAAAGGCATAGATAATGGTTTCAATAAAATCATAGAAGAAAACTTCCCTGACCTGAAGTAGGAAATGCTTATAAAGATACAAGAAGCTTACAGAACACCAAATAGATATGACCCCACAAAAAAGTCATTGCACCACATTAAAATCAGTGCAAAACATACAGAACAAAGAAAAAATTTTAAGAGCTGGAAAAGAAAAGGGTCACCTCACATATAAATGCAGACCCATCAGAAAAATGCATGATCATTCAATGGAAATGATGAAAGCTAAAAGGGCTTGGTCAGAAGTTATACAGATGCTAAAAGAGCATGGCTGCCAAACGAGAGAGAATACTATGCCCTGCAAACTTATCAATCACCATAGATGGAGTAAACAAGATATTTCAGGACAAAGTCAGACTGAAAGAATATCTATCTACCAATCCAGCACTACAGAGAGTATTAGAGGGAAAACTTCAACCTAAGGAGCCCAGATACAACCACAAAATCACAAAAAATCAATAATTCCACTGAAGAATAGCCCGGAGAAAGGAAATTCAAACAAGTTACCACCAAAAATGGCAGGAAATATGAATCAATGGTCACTAATTACCCTTAATAACAATTGTCTCAACACTCCTATAAAACGTCACACACTAACAAAATGGATACAACAACAGAAGCCATTTTTCTGTTGCCTACAAGAAACACACCTCAACTGCAAAGACAGACACACACTTAGAAAAAAGGGCTGGGAAAAGATTTTCCAGTCAAATGGTCCTAAGAAACAAGAAGGGGTTGCAATTCTAATATCTAACAAAGTAGACTTTAAGCTAAAAGCAATTAAAAGGGATCAAGTTAGTCAATACTTATTCATGATAGGAAAAATTGGTCAAAAGGAGATTTCAATTTTGAATATTTATGCCCCTAATAGAAGGGCACCTACTTATGTAAAAGAAACACTGCTAAAGCTCGAATCCCACATCAATTCTTACACCCTAATAGTGGGAGACTTCAATAGCCCACGTTCATCCCTGGATAGATCAAACAGACAAAGTCTCAGCAGAGAAATAAGGAGTCTGAAAGAGGTTATGATGCAAATGGATTTCATAGATACCTACAGAACCTTCCACCCAAAGGCAAAGAAATATACATATTTCTCAGCTCCTCATGGAAATTTCTCCAAAATTGACCACATAATTGGTCATAAAGCAAATATCAACAGATACAAAATAATGGTAATTATCGCTTGTAACATATCAGACCACCAGGGCCTAAAGTTAGAGTTCAACAACAACAAAACCCAAAGAAAGCCTACCAACTCATGGAAACTAAACATCACTTAGCTGGGTCAAGGAAGAAATTAAGAAAGAAATCAAAGTCTTCCTAGAATTTCATGCAAACGAATCTACAATGTATCCAAACTAGTGGGACACAATGAAAGCAGTCTTAAGGGAAAAAATCATAGCGCTAGTTGCCTATATGAAAAATCTAGAGAAATTCCTCACTAGAGACCTAACAGCTCAGCTGAAAGCCTTAGAACAATTAGAAGTGAGCTCACCTAGAAGAAGTAGATGGCAGGAAATAATCAAACTTAGAGCGGAAATCAATACAATTGAAACAAAAAGAACAATAGAAAGAATCAATGAATCTAAGAGTTGGATCTTTGAGAAAGTCAACAAGATAGATAAACCCTTAGCCAAACTAATCAAAAAGCAGAGAGAGAGTGCTCAAATAAAAAAAAATCAGAAATGAAAAGGGGGACATAACAACAGACCACCAGGAAATAAAGAGAATTATCAGATCATACTCTGAAAATCTGTATTCAAAAAAATCAAAAACGTGGAAGAAATGGTCAGCTTTCTGGACAGGTACCATCTACCAAAATTAAATGAAGATCAAATTAATTACCTAAACAGGCCTATAACCCTTAAGGAAATTGAAGCTGTCATTAAAAACCTCCCCAAAAATAAAAGCCCCGGTACAGATGGTTTTAGTGCCGAATTCTACCAGACATTCAAAGAAGAATTACTACCGTTATTCCTCAAACTAATTCACACAGTAAAAACTGAAGGAATATTGCCAAATTCCTTTTATGAGGCCACAACTACCCTCACACCCAAGCCACTCAAAGACACAACAAAGAAGGAGAATTACAGACTAATTTTCCTCATGAATATTGACGCCAAAATTCTCAACAAAATTTTGGAAAACCGTATACAACAATGTATAAAAGATGTCATCCACCACAACCAAGTAGGCTTCATCCTAGAAATGCAGGGCTGGTTTAATGTATGAAAAACTGGAAATGTTATTCATCATATAAACAAACTAAAGGAACAAAACCACATGATCATATTCTTGGATGTTGAAAAAGCCTTTGACAAAATCCAACACTCCTTTATGATTAAAGCCCTGGAGAGATCAGAAATACAGGGAGAATACCTAAATATAATTAAGGCGATTTACAAGAAGCCAACAGCCAGTATCAAACTTAATGGAGAAAAATTCAAAGCAATCCCACTAAAATCAGGAACTAGACAAGGATGGCATCTCTCCCCTTATCTATTCAATATAGTTCTCAAAGTTTTAGCTAAAGCAATAAGGGAACGAAAAGAGATTAAGGGCATACAAATTGGAAAAGAAGAAGTGAAGCTATCTCTATTTGGAGACGATATGATTGTATATATAACTGACCCACAAAATTCTTCCAAGGAACTGCTATGGCTGATAAACACCTTCAGCAATGTAGCAGGATACAAGATTAACTCAAGGAAATCAGTAGCCCTTCTATACACTAAAGGTAGAAGAGCTGAAAAAGAAATAAGGAAAACATTACCCTTCATATTAGCTGCAAATAGTATTAAATGACTTGGGGTAACTATAACCAAAGAAGTAACAGACCTATTTGACAAAAATTTTAAATCACTGAAGAAAGAAATTGAAGAGGATATCAGAAAATGGAAAGCTCTCCCAAGTCCCAGGATCGGTAGGATCAGCATATCAAAAATGGCAATTGTACCAAAGACAATCTACAGATTCAATGCACTGTCTATCAAAATCCCAACACAATATTGTTTTAGACCTTGAAAGAACAATACTCAATTTCATTTGGAATAACAGGAAAGCCAGGATTGCCAAAATAGTTTTGCTCAACAAAAGAACCTGAGGAGTTATCACCATGCCTGACTTTAAGTTATACTATAGAGCTACAGTAATAAAAACAGCCTGGTACTGGCATAAAAACAGACTTGTGGACCAATGGAATAGAATTGGTGATCCAGACATTAACTCAAAAATCTATGAATACCTGATCTTTGACAAAGAGTCCCAAAACATTCAATGGAAAAAAGATAATGTATTTAACAAATGGTGTTGGCATAGCTGGATGGAAGTATGTAGAAAAATGCAAATAGATCCGAGCCTGACATGCTGCACAAAACTCAAATCCAAGTGGATCAAAGATCTCAACTTAAACCAAGTCACTATGAACTTGATAGAAAAGAAAGTGGGAAATACACTTCTACGAATTGGCACAGGCAACCACTTCCTAAATATAGCACCAGTGGCCCAGACACTAAAACCAACAATCAATAAGTGGGATAACCTGAAGCTAGGAAGCCTCTGCAGAGCCAAGGACACCGTCAATTGGACAAAAGGGCAACCTACATAATGGGAAAAGATTTTCAACAACCCTACAAGTGATAGAGGACTGATCTCTAAGATATATAATGAGCTCAAGAATCTAGAGCCCGAAACCTTGAATAACCCTATCAAAAAATGGGGTACAGATCTAAAAAGGGAATTCTCAGCAGAGGAACTACGAATGGCTGAAAGGCACCTGAAAAAGTGCTCATCATCTTTAGCCATCAGAGAAATGCAAATCAAAGCAACTTTGAGATACCACCTAACACCTGTTAGACTGGCTAAGATAAAAGGCACATATGACAGCCTATGGAGGAGAGGATGTGGAGCAAGGGGAACACTCCTCCATTGCTGGTGGGAGTGTAAGCTTGTTCAGCCACTTTGGAATGCAATATGGCAGTTTCTCAGAAAATTGAGAATCAATCTCCCCAAGGACCCAACATTACCACTTCTGGGTTTATACCCTAAAGAGGCACATTCATACTCCAAAGGTATTAGCACAACTATGTTCATAGCAGCATTATTTGTAATAGCAAGAACCTGGAAACTCAATATTCAAACTAGCAAAGTTATAAATAAAAAAAGGACATAAAAACAGACCTCAAGAAAATCCAGATTCTTGCTACTATGGATAATGCTGCTGTGAACATAGTTGAGCTAATGCTTTTTTTTTATTTTGTATTTATCAAGAAAAACAGTAAGTTGAATTTAAAATGCTGATAAGTTATCAATAACTATAAAGAAAATAAAAATCATAAGCATGCCTTATCAAGGGTGATAATGCAAATAATATGCTACACATAAAATTACTTTGTGTTCAGCTTTCCCTCTGGATTTTTTTCTATCCCTGTATATCCTTATTCAAGGTCCCTTCCCCCTCCCACCACATCAGGTCATTTTTTCTTCTCCACAACTCCCCATCCCTTCCCTGGGCAGGTTGCAGACAGTCCCATGGTCCCACTGATCCAATAATGCTTAGTTCAGTCTCCACTCCTGGCAAATTCCATGTGAATGTGTGCAGAAAGCTAATCAGGGCATGTACTCACTCATTAGTGGACTTAAAAAAAAAGATGCAATTGTGTACAAGAACTCAAGGCTAGAACATAGTTAAATGACCCAGTGCCTCACTTCTGAATTGATGGCCTCTGGCAGGGGTGTGAGTGAAGAAAGACTTGTTTTCTTTAAGGGTCTGGTCACAGGGAGTTTTATTATGCTCCAGTAAGTAAATGAGCAGCATAAATGGGCTTTTGTGTAAATGAGGAGATAACAAGAATAGGCTTGAATCTGAGAGGAATGATAACTGAGTTTGATAGGATGGATGTTGTAAAATCACCAAATAGTATATATGATAATCCATGGAATCATTGGGTCACACATCAAAAACCTCTACTTCACAAAATTGGAAAACTTAAGTGAACAGTTTTCAGGATGGGCATCACTTACCCAAATTACATCAATACCAGATAAATGACTTAAATAAACCTATAATACCTAAAGAAATAAAAGCTGTTATTAACAGCCTCCCAATGAAAACAAAAAAAAAAAACCAAAAAAGCCAGAGCCAGACAGTTTCATCACAGAATTTCAATGAACTAATAACAATACTCCTCAAATTTTTCTAAACAATAGAACCAGAAGCAAGTTTACCAAGTATGCTTTATGAGGCTAAGGCCATCCTGATATCCAAACCACACAAAGACACAACAAAGAAAGAAAATTACAGACTAATCTCCTCCAAAAACTTAGATTTAAAAAATAATAATTTATCATGGTAATGTAGGTATCATCCTAAGGATGCAGGGATGTTTCAACTATAAAAAAATCTGTCAATGCCATTCACCATATAAAGAGGCTGAAAGAAAAGACCCACATGTTATCCTATTGATACTAAAAAACTCTTTTAAAAATTAGTACTCCTTCATAATATGTTTCTTAAATACATCAGTGTTATAAGAAACATACATAAACATAATAAAGACAATATACAACAAGTCAACAGCCAACATCACAGTAAATGCAGAGAATCTCAAAGCAATCCTACTAAAATAAGAAACAAAACAAGGCTGTCTACTCTCATTAAATCTGTTTAATATGGTACTAAAGTTCTAGCTAGAACAATAAGACAAAAAAGGAGATAAAGTGGATATAAATTAGAAAGGAAAAGGACAAACTAATGTTATTTGCAGACAATATGGGAATATACATAAGTGAATCTCAAATTTCTACCAGAAAATTTTTGCAGCTGATAAACATCATCAGCAATGTGAAGGGTAAAAGAGTAATTCAAAAAAATTACTAGCTCTCCTATAAACAAATAAATGATGTGAAAAAGAAATTTGAGAAACATCACCCTCTACAATAGCTGCATATATCAACTATCTTGGGATAACTCTAACCAAAGAAGTGAAAGAGCTATATGACATTAATGTTAAAGTATTGAAGAAAAAAATAAAATATACCAGAAAATGAAAAGGTCTCCCATGCTCTTATGCTCTTGGATAGATAGGATCACTATAGTATAAACAACCTTAGAAAAACAGTCTGCTGATTCAAAGTAATCCCCAACAAAATCCCAACACAATTCTTCACAGAATTTAATAGAACAACACTCAACTTCATATAGAAAAACAAAATTCCCAAGATCATCAAAACAGTCTTGTAAAAAAAGGAACTTTGGAAGGCATCACATTCCATGTCTTCAAGCTCTATTATATAGCTACAATAATAAAAACAGCTTGGTACTGGTATATAAACAAACTTGTGGACTAATGGAATTTAATTGAAGAACCTATCATTAATCCACACAATTATGAACACCTAATTTTTGACAAGAAGACCAAAAATATATAATGAAAAAAACAGCATGTGAACAAATTGTGCTGGCATAACTGGATACTTGCCTGTAGAAGAATACAAATAGGTCTATGTCTATCACCCAGCACAAAACTCAAGGTCAAGTAGATAAAAGACCTCAACATAAACCCCCTTATACTGAACCTGATAGAAAAAAATGGGAAAAATACCCTTGAATGAATTGGCACAGGAGACCACTTCCTAAATGTTGCACCAATATCACAGACACTGAGAGTAACAATGGGACCGCCTGAAACTGAGATATGATGTGAGATGTCTATAAATGGTGAATAAAGGACTGTTTTGGCCATAACAAACATCATAGAAGAAATAGACATGGAAATCCAAGCATAGGTAGGAGGAAGGTGGAGTCAGACAGATGGATTCTGCTGCCCAGAAAGAAACATGTAACAAAATAGGTAAACCATGGACCATGTGGCATGACAGACTAATGGAAATGGGTTGAATTAAAATGAAAGAGTTAGCTAGTGATATGCTTGAGACAAAGGACAGAGAGCATGAAATTAATATAAGTATCTGAATTATTTTTGGGAGGGGGAAGAGCGGCCCATGCTGGGTCTGAACCTAGGCCAGACAGGGCCAGAAAATTCATGCTACAGAGAAGCTTCTGTAAGGCAAAAGACAAGGTCAAAAAGACAAAATGACAGCCTATACAATGGGAAAAATTTTTCCTCAACCTTATGTCTGATAAAGGATTCAGTTCATGAATATATAAAAACTCATGAAAATATATGTCAAAAAAACAAATATTCCAATTAAAAAATGGGATAAAGAGCTAAATAGAGAATTCTCAATAGAAGAATCTCAAATGACAGAAAAGTACTCAAAGAATTGTTTAACATGGCATGATATTCAGAGAGCTTTTGTGTATTTAGTTCCTTTTTTGAATAAACAAAACTTGAAATTTTAAATATTTTTAAATGTATTATTTTTATATTTTTACTTTTATTAAAATATATTTTCTCCCTCTAATCTGCCTAGTTCATCCTCCCATCCTTCTGATATCCATATCCACTACTTTTCATTCTCTCATTGGAAAATAAACAGGCTTCTAAAGCATAGTAATGCAATAAAACAAAACAAAACTAATACCAAAATGGAATTGGACAAAAGAAACAAATAGCAAAAACAAGAGTCTAAGAAAAAGATCACAAGACCTTGTCATTCACACACTTAGAAATCTCCTCAAAATACTAATCTGGAAGCATATACATGATAGGAACTGGTGCAGAATCATGCAGATCCTCAGAATGTCTTCTCTTTATATATGTGTTCATATGAGGCTAAATTCTATTGATTTAGATGTCTTGTTTTGTTGTTGTTCTTGTTATTGTTGTTGTTGTTGTTGTTGTTTGATTGATTGATTGTTGCTGTGTCTTATACTCTTATTCTGTTTTTACTTCTCTTCTGCAGCTTTTCCTGAGACTTGAGAAGAGACATTAGATAGAGATATCCCATCTAGTTCCAAATGATTTAAAGTCTCTCTCTACCTCCATAATTTCTCATGGTTAATCTTTTCATTTGTACCCATCTGCTGCAGGAGGAGACATTTCTAATGATAACTAAACAAGACACACTATTTTATGAGTATAGAAGAATGTCAATAAGAATAATTTCATTTCTATGTTATTTTTTAAGATGTCAAAATATCTTTATTTGCAGGTGATTAGATTTTCTACACTAAAGACAATGAAAATTCCACCAGAAACTCCTATCAAAGTATCAGGGTAAAAAAACTAATGAAAAAAAAAATCAGAAGTCTTTCTATATACCATGAAATTTATAACAACCTGGTTGCCCCTCAACTGAAGAATGAGTTAACAAATTGTGGTACATCTACACAATGGAGTACTACTCAGCAGTAAGAAAAGAAAAACTGATATCCTAAAATTTGCAGGCAAATGGATGGATTTAGAGAATATCCTCCTGAGCGAGGTATCACAAACTCAAAAAGATAATCAGGGGATGTACTCACTTATTAGTGGACTTTAAAAAAAAAAAAAGCAAAGCATGTCTAAGCTGAAAACCACAACAACTGATCAGCTTGGGATCTGAAGCACATTGGACTGGCACCTTGGAGCCCATTCTCCCCAGAGGAACACCTGACTCAGTCTTGATGTTGGGGAGAGGAAAGCAGATCTTCCTGGATTAGATGCTGAAATAAGCCACATTGGGACCTTGGGACCTCCTGCCCTTGTTGGGGAGGAGATAAATTAATTGATGTGGAAAAGTGAGAGTGACTGGAAGGGGCGGGAGGGGGAAAGGAGCTTGAACATGGGTTTACATGGATAAAAAATATGACTTTATTCATAATAAAAAAAGAAATAAAAAAGTTTCTTCACACAAAACTTTTACTTCCATGGTTAGATGTATTCCAAGATGTTTTTAGAAAATTGTTAATGAGATTGTGCTCAGCATCATTAACCACCAGTGAAATGCAAATAAAAACAACTTTGAGATACCACCTTGCATCTGTCAGAATGGTCAAAAGTAAAGTCTCAAATGAGCCTATGCTGGAGAGGTTACAGAGCAAGGGTAACACTCCTCCATTGTTGGTGGGAGTGTAAGATTGTTCAGCCACACTGGAATGCAGTATGGCGGTTTCACCGAAAACTGGGAATCTATCTCTGCAAGGATCTAGCAATACCAATATTGGGCATATACCCTAAAGATGCACATTCACACTCAAACTCAAAAAACATTAGCTCAACTATGTTCATAGTAGCAGTATTCATAGTAGCAAGAACCTGGAAACAACCTAGATGCCCCTCAACTGAAGAATGGTTTAACAAGCTGTGGTACATCTACACAATGCTGTACTTACTACTCAGGAGTTAAAAAAAATGATATCCTAAAATTTGCAGGCAAATTGACAGATTTGGAGAATATCCTTCTAATAGAGGTATCAGAAACCCAGAAAGACAAGCAGGGGTTGCAGTCCCTCCTTACCGGACTTTAAACAAAAAGACAAACACACCCTAACTGCAAACCACAACCACTAAACAGCTTGGGATCCACAGCACCTTGGACTGGCACTTTGGAGCCCATTCCCTCCAGAGTAACACCTAACTAATTCTTGATATTAGGATGAGGAAATCGCAGTTGTGTGGAGTGGATGTCCCACCTTGGGATCTCCTGCCCTTTCTGGGAAGGAGATGAGGAAATGTGGAGAAGAAAGAGTGACTGGGAGCATAGGGAGGGGGAAGGGAGTTTGAACAAGGAGATACATGAATAAAAACTGAATCTTTATTCAAAAATGAATTTGAAGAAATCAAAAAAAATTAATACTTATTTCTTTTATTATGGTTTGATTAATTATAAGCATGTGAAAATGAGCTATGCTTCATTAGTATATCACCTAGTATCTAAATATTCTCCTTTGAATTCTTAATATGTAAATTTCAAGACAAAAATGGAAAGTGTGCAGAAGGATTTGATATGCAACAAAGGTAAGGCTATATTCATAAAAGAATTTCTTAGATATATGTCACCATTTAAGAAATAACACTCTTTTCACATTTATTTTTTAAGAAATGGAAAAAAGAAGAAAGTCTGTATCTCTCCAAGAGATACCTGATGAAGGATAGCATGTGCTTATCCCTGGTATTTTTTACTGACATAATTCTCACTCATGCAATAAATAATCTACATTTTCATATTTAATGTTATTTCTGTTTTGTCTCTATACCTTGATACATTTTGGGATTCAACAAACATTTGTCTTGACTTCTTCTCTCAATAATCTTTATCAAAAATGGCAATGTAAATCAAACTAAAGTATAAATTGTGTTTTTATTTTTTCATAACTGCAAAAATTGCTTTTCTGTCAAAACTGACAGATTTTTATTAGTGTTTTGACCTTGAAAATTGTTCATCTGTATAGTTCTAAAACACCAAAATAAATGAACATGTGTCAAAGTAAATGGTATCCTAGATACCCACATTCAGAAAAAGCTAACCATAAGAAAGCTTAAAGATTTTCTCCTAGTTCAAAAAAATTATTCTAGTAGTCTCACAAGATTATGCTAAATTCCTAAAAGTTTATGCTTTTGAAATAAAAAGGCTTAAATGGCTCATACTCTATTTCCCAAATTTAAAATTAATGAACAGAATGATAATAAAATGAGCATTATTTTTAATATATTATTTTATAATAATGACAACATAAGATCCCATGCTTTGGAGATACTCTAACCTTCATTAATTAAAGCTTTTGGATATAATGATAATGTGTATACCCCATTCTGTCTTTATTTTGAAAACCAAAAAGCATGTTTATGGTTCTTGATGCCTTAAGCATGAATAGCTCACACACTTCTTGATCCATTTGTTATACATAACCTATTCTACTAAATCTGTCTTATTAAATTTCATCTTAAAACCTTCATTTAGCATTTAAATTTGAGTGTAGAGGTTGTTATATGTGTCTATATTTGAATGTGTATGTTTGTACCTAGAGTTAGTTTTAGAAGATTGTATTTGTTTAACAAGACTTCTTGTTTAATTGAAATATGACAATCAACATTTCCTAATACAAAAATGTTTCAAAATTCTGAAATATCATTATTCCTTTCTCTCATTCACTTTCAGTGTCATAGCACAAATGACTAAATAGTTTGTATTCTGTGGTAAGTATTTTTTTTACTTTTTGTATTATGTACAATGATGTATTGAGGATAGCTTTGGATAAATGGGGAGTTGCTGACAACAGCATACTAAACTTTAAACAGTGGAAGCATTTTAAATATTGTTATTTATAATTTTTATTCTCTGTTAGATCTGTGGAGAAAGCTGTGGTGGAATGTTCTCTGTATGATGTAAATAAAGTAACTGATTTGGCCTATATAGAGCACTGTAGAAGTGGGTGGAGTATCAGAGGAAGAGACAAGCAGAAGAAGGATGGAGTTAGTCAGTCTCCATCTGGCCCCTGAAGAAGACAGACATGTAAGAAACACAGGTGAGCCACGGCAGGCCACGTGACTGGTAGAATAGTAGAAATGGGTTGATTTAAGATGAAAGAGCTAGCTAATAATGTGCTTGAGACATAGGTCAAACAGCATGAAGTAATATAAGTTTCTGATTCATTTCTTTGGGGAACAAAAGCCGCTGTGTTGACCAGGTTCAAAACCTCCACCTCGGGTCAGGGTTACAAACTCCTGGGCCCAAACAGCCCAGGGAAACATTCCACAACAGCAAGCATTTTCATTATTATTTTAAAAAGCAAGGTGTACTTCAATGGAAGTTTACAAAGAACTGTCTAAACAACTGCATACCTCTAAGATGAAGTTTCAGAGAGCAGCCTCTCACTGGTTTTGAGGTCTCTTTTATGGGGAAGAGTGAGGATTGATAGAAAACAGCTGTTGCTATATTGGCTATTATCATCTGGATAGATTGAGGAATTAGGGGCTCAGCACTGCCTGTGGGTGTAGCTAAGTGCATGTTGACAGGGGAGTCATCACAGAAATTTTGAAAGACAAAAAGGATGGTTATACATTATGACATTATAAGTTCAGCAAAGATTATAAAACACACTTAGGATATATTAGGCATAAGAAAGAGTAACTTATTATTGTAAGATAAGGAGATATAATAACAATGTATAACAGTGTGACTCCATAAAAACAATATGACTCTTGATTCAGTTTGACAATTTCTTTTGAATTATTTTAAAATTCAAAGAGCTAGTTTAGTTGTTTATTCAGAAGTGATATTATACTCCTTAAGATCTGCACTTAAGCTTATAAGTTATGCAAACAAAACATGGCTCAAAGCAAGTGGTACTTCATATGTAGGTTGCAACCTTTTTGAAATGTAACATGTCTGATATCTTGTATATAAAATATTAACATTATGATTCATAACAGTAACAAAATTGCTGGTAGAAAGTATCAACTAAAATAATGCTATAGTTCTAGGTTTAGCACAAATGAGGAACAACATTAAACCAACTCAGGGATAGAAAGGTAAAAATCCACTGTTATAGTCTTACTGCTTAACAGAAAGTTTTGGTATTGGTATGAGAATGTTTTATTATATATTAATTGTAAAATTTAAAATATTAATTTTATGTATTTATGTGTGTTTGTGTATGTGAAAGTGTGTGTGTATGTGTGTGTGTGTGTTTGTGTATGTGTGTGCTTATGTGCTCACCAGAACTATTCAAGTGTCCTCAAAAAAAACCAGAATAGGTTGTAGGATATCATGGAGCAGAAATTGATAGGTAGTCATGATAGACAGTAATAGTATATTTTCTGGGAACCATTTAATAAAGTGCTCAACATCCTTAAACATCAGAAAAACACAAATCCAACCAACTCTAAGATACCATCTTATACCTGTCAGAATGGTTAAGATCAAAAACACTAATTACAGCATAAGCTGTGGAGGATGTGGAGAACAGAGAACACATCCCCGTTGCTGGTAAAAATGTAAACTTGAGCAGTGACTCTAAAAATCTTTATGAGTCCGTGAACAGGTGCTGTCTTTGGAACATGTCCCAACACACTCTGTAGCAGACAGAGATAGACTTAGACTGCCAAGGTACCCCCAGCTGCTACTGAGGGAATTAGCAGGGCCACCCGAGTCCAACTGATCAAACAGAAAAGGACTGAGGACTCTGAAAGTCAGACTCAGACTCTGCCCAAAGGTGAGGTGGGTTCAGCAGGTCCCAGCACCTGAATCCCTGCCAGGGAAAATTGTGTTCCTGTCAGGTTCCGGTTCCGGGACAAGGTGCTGTCTGTGGAGTGTGTCCTCAACCACTTTGTAGAAGACAGAGATAAACTTTGACTGTCAGGGTCCCCCCAGCTGCTGAAGGATTTGCATAGCCACTCGCCTCCAACTGCTAACCAGAGAAATATTGAAGACTTGAAATTCAATCCCCTGCCCAGAAGAGTTAGAGATTGAGCAAACCCCTTGCTAAGAGGTGACAGGAGACACACAAGCCCACATGCCACAACTGACCAGGAGCCACCTAACTGTGAACCACTGAAACCGTGGGCAAATGCCTGTGCAAAAACATATATAATAATATAAAGAACAACAAGGTAACTCCAGAAGAAATTGGCAGTCCTACAACTACAAGAACTGAAATGAGCAATGAAGAGGAAACAGAAGGAAGCAGCAACAAAAATTCATTTATGATAATCATCAAAGTTCTCAAAGAAGATATGAAAAATTGCCTGAAAGAAAAAAGAAGAAAATACAAACAAAAAAATTGGAAGAGATGAACAAATCTATGAAAGAAAATCAAGAAAAAGTAAACCCAAAAATGAAAGAAACATTCCAGGAACTAAAAATTGAACTAGAAGCAATTAAAAAGGCACAAAATGAGGCAAAGATGGAAATAGAAAACCTGAAGAAAAATGCTGGAACCACAGATACAAGCATAACAAACAGAGTTCAAGAGATGGAAGATAGAATCTCTGAAGTGGAAGACTCAGTAACTCATGTAGATATATCACTCAAAGAAAATACTATAACCAAAAAGCCATAACTAAAAATGTTCAAGAATTCTGGGACATCATGAAAAGACCTAACCTGAGAATAATAGGAATACAAGAAAAAGAAGAAAAGCAGCTCAAAGGCACAGATAATGTTTTCAATAAAATCATAAAAGAAAACTTCCCTAACCTGAAGAAGGAAATGCCTATAAAGATATAAGAAGCTTACAGAACACCAAATAGATATGACCCCCCCAAAAAGTCAGTGTGCCACATAATAATCAAGCCACAAAACATACAGAACAAAGAAAAAATGTTAAGAGCTGCAAAAGAAAAGGATCAACTTACATATAAAGGCAGACCCATCAGAATAACACCTGTGTATTCAATGGAAACAATGAAAGCTAGAAGGGCTTGGTCAGAAGTTATACAGACACTAAAACAGCATGGCTGCCAAACTAGAATACTATACCCTGCAAAATTATCAATTACCATAGATGGAGTAAACAAGATTTTTCATGACAAAGTCAGTCTGAAAGAATATCTATCTACCACTCCAGCAATACAGAGAGTATTAGAGGAAAAATTCCAAACTAAGGACCCCAGATACACCAACAAAACCACAAACAATCAATAATTCCCCAGAATAATACTCCAGAGGAAAATACAAAGAAGTTACCACCAAAAATGGCAAGAAATAGCAATCAGTGTTCACTTATGATCCTTAATATCAATGGACTCTACTCTTATATAAAATGTCACACACTAACAAGATGGATACAACAGAAGCCATCCTTCTGTTGCCTACTAGAAACACACCCTAAACTCAAAAACAGACACAGGCTTAGAATAAAGGGTTGGGAAAAGATTTTCCAGTCAAATGGTCCTAAGAAACAAGCGGGTGTTGCCAACCTAATATTTAACAAAGTAGACTTTAAGCTAAAAGCAATTAAAAGGGACCAAGAAGGTGCCTCGTTAGCGCAGTAGGTAGCGCGTCAGTCTCATAAAAGGGACCAAGAATTTTATTACTTAATAATCACAGGTATATAGAAGGGCTACTGATTTCTTTGAGTTTATCTTGTGTCCTGCTACATTGCTGAAGGTGTTTATCAGCTGTAGCTGTTCTTTGGAAGAATTTTGTGGGTCACTTATGTGTACAATCATATCATCTGCAAATAGAGATAGCTTCACTTCTTCTTTTCCAATTTGTATGCCCTTAATCTCTTTTCGTTCCCTTATTGCTTTAGCTAAAACTTCGAGAACTATATTGAATAGATAAGGGGAGAGAGGACATCCCTGTCTAGTTCCTGACTTTAGTGG
>PVIH01023061.1:0-25695 GCA_004025045.1 Sigmodon hispidus
TATCATCTCTCCACTAACTCAGGAACTCAGCATATCATCTCTCCACTAACTCAGGAACTCAGCATATCATCTCTCCACTAACTCAGGAACTCAGCATATCATCTCTCCACTAACTCAGGAACTCAGCATATCATCTCTCCACTAACTCACAGTCTTTAATGTCCATTCTCAACAATGTGTTGGATTCTACATGGACAGATAGTCCATCAAATTTATTAGCTCTTTTTTGTTGTTGTTTATTTCCGAATTTCCTTTTAATCCCCTTTATTATAATTCCAGTTCTCAGCTAAAATTTTTGGTTCCTAACTTCTTGAATATATCGAATCCATAGACCCTCAAGTTCAGCCCCAGTCTCCCGCTATCTGGGTGTGCAGGCGATATGCTTCCGACACATTGTTTTACTTTTCATTTTTTGCCTTTCCCATATCCCTTCATTTCACTGACTGTCAGATGAAATACAGGACTGTGAAAGATCATTAATAATCTTATTATCTGCTTATTATCTTCCTCCAGGGATGCTGTCCACCCTCACCCCACCCCCATCTAGGCATGCTAGTCAAGTTCAGGTCTGATCAGGAATTAAGATGTCTTGAAGTGATGTGGTAACCTTTGCAAGGCTCACTCAGCTCAGCCTCTTTATTCCTCTCCTGTTTTTCTGTTCTCTCTCTCTAGTTTGGTTTTGTTTGTTTTTTAAAACAGAATTTTACTCTGTAACTCTGGCTGCCCAGGCTGGCCTTGAACTCAGAGAAATCTTCTGCCTCTGCCTCCCAATGATAGGATTAAAGGAAAATAGAGCCAGAAGATGGTGTTGAATCCCCTGGAACTGGAATTGCAGATGGTTTTGAGCCATCATTTGAGTATTGGACACTGAACCGGGGTCCCCTGTGTAAACCATCTCTCTGGTGCTAGGCTCCTCAGTCTGCTGTAGATGCGATTCCTGAAGATGTTGTTGTTTCTGAAACAGGAGGAGGAAGAGGAGGAGGGGGAGAGAGAGAGAGAGAGAGAGAGAGAGAGAGAGAGAGAGAGAGAGAGAGGCAAAACAACAGAAACCTCACCAGTTCTTTCCTACCTCCACACTGAATATTTATCACATTCTTCATGGACTTCAGAAACCCTGATCACTGGGACAGAAGGCCATAGCAGGGACCTGAGCTCAGTGTAGAGCTCCCCTGCAATGGCCACAGTAACAAAACCCAGAACCGAAGTCCCCAAACCTCAGCATGCCACTCATGGCTTCTGTTGTCTGTGCCATATAGCATGTTTCAGCAAATGGACTCACTTGTTCTAATTCAAACACGTGCTTTTTCTGCAACCTGAATGATAATAACACAAGTGAAATCACAGGCCTGCTGTGCTGGAATATATTTCTGACCTAGATGAACACATTGCTTGTAACAATTTGCAATGGTCCTGCATGCTCTGCATCCTTCATGAGTGGCCCTCAGGCAAGGACCCCTTGCCAGGTGGCCTCCTCCTATGAGCTGGGAATCTTGGCTTCAGCACTGTTTTCACGTTACCTGTGATTATTGGGGTATTGCCAACAGATCCACAGGCCTTGTGCTTTGTAGTTGTAGAAATGCTTGCAGGCTGTGATGGCAGGTGGCCCAAGCCAGTCCCCAGATAGAAGGCAGCTGGCTGTAGCTTCCACCTGAAGTCCCAGGAATGCTTCCCTTTCAGAAGGGGCACTCTGTGACACGGAGCCTTTCTTCTTCTGAGGCTAGTTATTGCTTTTAGGCCAGAGCCATCATCAGACTCAGCGAGCAGGTGAGGCCTCAAGTAAATGACTAAGTCCAAAATGGGACACACTCAAAAGGGACTCAGAGTGGAAGGAAGGCTTTAAAGCTGTTACCATAAAGAAAGCCTCCATGCCAGTACACCACTGCACCCCAGCTGGGGCATGTGAATAGATTTCATTCTGATTTCTGACACAGTCAATGCAACTCACATATGCAAGCAGCTAGGCAGTCACTTACTTGCCCATCAACCTGTCTAAGGCCAGGCTCAACTCTTCAGCAAATATTAACAAATACCTTAAGAATACCAGTTCTAAGCAGGGTGGTGCTGGCACACACCTTTAATCCCATCAATTGGGAGGCAGAGGCAGCCTGGTCTACAGAACAAGTTCTAGGAAGGCCAGGGTTACAGAGAAAAACCCTCTCTCAAAAACAAAATAAAACAACCAACCAAAACAGACTATTAGCCCTATACAGAGCTTGCCGAGCATGGGGCATTGAGATATAGGTGATGAATCCAACATTCACAGGAACTCAGGGGCTGGTCTGCAAGCTGGACTAACCTTGGAAAATTTCAGGGTTGCTTTAAGATGCTTTGAGGGCAGTACCACACACACTCTAGTCTGAAAGTTTCCAGAGAGCATTTTCTGTGCTTCATTTGCACCATGCTGACATTTATAGAGCAGCTTTCTCTATGGTACCTGTCCCTAGCACTTCATATCACTCACATCTCACCCACAGGAAACCCATGACAGCATGAACACAAATAGGAACTCAATACATATGACTGTATGTAAGTGTGTATATATGTGCTTGGTTTTACTTAATTTTTAAAAATTTTTATGTGTAAGAGTGTTTTGCTCAAGTGCATATTACATGCACTGTGTACATACCTGGAACTCAAGGAAGGCATTAGATCTGCTAGGACTGAAGTTACAAGTGGTATGAGCCACTATATAGAGCTGGGGGAGCCTAACTCAGGTCCTCGGCAAGAACCACAAGCTCTTAACTGCTGAGCCATCATTCCAGGCCATTTTAACTTTTGAGATAAGGTCTTTCTATGTAGCCCAGGCTTATCCTTCTATCCTCATCTCTCCAGTGCTGGAAACAGGCATATATCACTGGGCGAGCCTTGTACCATCCCTCTTATCCCATATAGAATTACAGAGTCAGGAATGGAGTGTTGGCCCCAAAAGAGCCTCACCTATTTCCTTGCACACCTAACTGTCATTTAAGTATGTGTTCCATGATGTCTTACCATGTGTGGTTTAACTCTACAGTCACATGTCACTTAGCACTGGGGACATATTCCGAGAAATATACTGTTGAAAGGTTCTGTCATTGTGTGATCACAGTGCACTTAGACACACCATGCTGGTAACCTCGCCACACATCTGGCTATGTGAGGTACATGTGGTAAAGCCTGTTGCTCCGAGGCCCATGATGAACAAAACACTACCACATTAGATAGAGCATAGAAGGGACAATACCATCACAGACCCCGTAGACCTTAGACGGATATAGCCATTCCCTATGGCACATGCTATACTCTAAAAGCACAAGAAAAAGCACCATACTGCAGACACAAACAGCAATGTGTGTAGTAGGTTTCAGGATCACTAACACATGGAGATGTATTCTGCCACAGCTGGTAATGGCTACAATGTCATTAGGGGATAGGAATTTTTCAGCTTCATTAGGATCTTATGCCCACTGTTGACCAGTGTTGTCATCATTTGGTCCAAGCTTATGATTCCTATGTGTCCAGTGCAGAACAAGGCTTTCCTTCATGCTTCTGGTCCTACAGCCCCTGCTGGGAAACTCCATTTATATGATTCCTCCTTAGACAGGATCACTGGTGTCCTGAGCACTGATGAAGGAGTTGACCAGTGGCAATCTGTGACCTTAAGAGACTTGAGAGGCCACTGTGTTCCACATGGAGGCTCTACCTTTAGAGAAAAAAGGAAGAGGGCACAGGACAGCATAATAAGTTTCTGGTCCAGCCTTTCCTGCCTAGCCCCAAGGTCCAGAGTGGCCCCCAGCTCCACTGCCGCTAAGTCCCAAATAATCACACAAAGGCTTATATTAATTTCATGCTGATCAGCCTATGTCATATAACTTGCTAGCTCTTAATACTTAAACTAACCCATGATTAGCCAAATGGCTTAGTACCTTTTCTCAGAGCAGTATCCTGGTCTTCTTTCCTCTGCTGGTGTCTCTATCTCACTCTGCCTCTTCCCAGTACTAGACTACTACTTTTAGTCTAGTAGTTCTACCACACTTCCTGTCTGCCTCTGGCCAGTCAGTGCTTTATTAAACCAGTAGGAGGGACAAATATTTACAGTGCACCAGAATGTAATCCAACAACATTTCCCCCCTTTTTTTCTTTTTAAAACAAGAACCCCAAATCTAATTTTTTTGTATAGATTTTTTTCACCATTATCTATAACAACTTGTAATCACCATTGTAAACAAAGACAAACACCCATAATCCATTTTTAGGAATGTGGGCATAGTTCTCTAGGCTACTTCCAGCTGAATGGGGGCACTGACAATCCCATAGGAACTCAAAGAAAAATTTAGAATTATGAACAAGTATTTGATGGAGTAGTCTGTAAGGTTGGGTCATTTCAGCCAGTTTCCTTGAAGTTGTTTTGGATGCAGAGCTCAGAAGAAGCTTCAACAGAGATGCTCTGAAATGCTGGAAGAGCTGGACCATCTGTTTCCATTGGAGACTTTTCAGAGGGTCTTCCTCAAGCAAATCTTATTTTTTTTTTTAACCAGAAATTAATCCAAAGCCTCTCATTTTCTGTGGAAATAAAAAGAAAACCTCTTCTTCAAAGTAGCATATCTTTTAATTTCAATTTTAAAGTCAACTCATTTACAAAATATATAGGTTAGATTAATCTAGTAGCATTTATAATTAAATGTCTTTTACCAGCTTTTACTACTTCATTTGCAGTAAAACAAAACAAAACAAACAAGCAAACAAAACTTAAAGACAAGACAATTACATACAGTATCCAGACACTCTTTGTAATTTCTGTCTTTATGTGACTTATTATTATTTTTTTACTCTATTTCTTTTTTAAGAACTTTTTCCTTTTTCTTTTCTCTCTCAAGACTATATATATTTGTAAACACACTCTAAACCATTTAGGAGTTTTTTTTTTTTTTTTTTAAATCTGTCTTTACTGTATATCTCTCATCTCTTATTTTTGTTTCTGACCACACCTTTACTCTGCCAAGGTGTGGCTAGTATTAAAGGCTTGGCTATGGTGGCTGACTCCACCAAGCTTCTCCTATTTCTTTCTGCTTCTGACCACAGTCTGTTAAAGTGTGACTAGTATTAAAACTTTGGTTAGGGTGGGTGGGTGGCTCCACCCATCTCCTAGTCTAGCCTTATAGAGAGTTTAGCTTTCAGACAGAGGTACTGGTAGGACTCGCAATTACCAATCTGGGGAATTTTAGATTCCATATAACCACAAAGTAAAGTTCTGCTGTCTGCTGCTCATGAACTCCATTTAAGTATTTGCCAGCAGGGTCTCTTAAAAGACTCACAAGTGTTTTGCAGCTAACACTGAGTCAGGAAATCTCTCCTTAAAAAGCTGTGCCTCTGTTTGCCTGCAGCAAACAGAGCTGACCCAAGAAAATGCTGCCACTAAGAAGCCTTCTTTGACTTTGTTCCCTTTTTGTCTGTATAAGCAGAAACCTTAAATCCATCATATGCAGCTTGTTGCTTACACTGAGGCTCCTGTGAGACTTCAGGAACTGACCTTGTTGCAGCTTAAGCTGTATGCAGCAAGCCCATCAATTTGTAACTCAAGCCCATACACCACGCAGTCTCTGTATTATGACCCACTTGAGAGACACAACTCAGAAGCTGCTTTTGGCTCAGTTTCTGTGCTCTAGAACCCACATGGAGCGCCAGATTTTGTAGGAATTATTCACTGGCAATTGATTATATAAAAGGATTAATATTTATTAAGGGATTATATAAACACTCAATGATACAAGACTGAACCTTAGGGCAATTCCTAGAGGGTTAAAATGTCCCACACTATGGAGGCAGGAGAAAGCCAGCATCAGGACATGTGGCACTCCTGCATCCTCA
Source organism: Sigmodon hispidus (assembly GCA_004025045.1). Classification (NCBI taxonomy): domain Eukaryota; kingdom Metazoa; phylum Chordata; class Mammalia; order Rodentia; family Cricetidae; genus Sigmodon; species Sigmodon hispidus. Next base: position 5,848 of record PVIH01023061.1, read on the forward strand.
CCCCACTGCTCCAATTGTTTCCCCAGCCAAGGCTGGGTGCTTAGCTCTGAACACAGAGTCCCATATTAGTCCTCCAGCATCTTTTCTGATGGCTTTTGGAACCTGGCTCTGCAGCTTGGGCTGCTGAATTGTCAGCAAGTGACTCATGTTTGACTATGGAGGCTGGGACAGGAAAGACACCCACAGGGCGAGGAGAGCAATGCAGGGGTGGGTGGGCGGCACATGGACATGCTGATTAAAACTTCACCAGGAGTGAGCTCATTTGCTGAACAGTAAGTCAGGGAGGAGCTCAGCCTAGACGAGGCTGCTAGCCCACTGTGGGCAACAAGGGGAAGCCCCAGGGAAGACACTCTTCTGATATTTGGTGTGACACTGTCTGACAGTGGTCCCTTCCTTGAGGACCCAATGAGGCCTGGCAGTGAACAGGGCAGGGAACAGGTGAAAGTACTTTCCCATGGGCTGGTGTGGAGCTGGAGTGTAGCTGATGTGAAGCTGGAGTGCATGATGTAGAATCTGATTCTGGTTAGAGAGAAACTGAGTGGGTCAGGAGGCAACTTTAAGGAATTCTTGGGTGGCTGTAAGAACATCTAACAGTCAGGGTGGAGACAGGGGACCAGGGAACAAATGGGTAGCAGATGAAGCCAGTGCAGTCTTTTCGGGGTGTCTCCTTATCCACACAAACACACAATGCCTAGGCTGGAGGAAGACAGCGGACTCCTGCAGTCTCCTTGGTCCCTGAAACACCTGGTGAGAAGCTGGGCTGCTTAGGCCATCCATGGGAAGCTGCTTCTCAGGCCTGGCTCCTGCCTGCAGCTATTGTTGGGGGAATGGGGATCCCTGAAGCTGCTTTCCCTTCTCCTTGGAACCTGGTAGGTAGCCTGAGCGACCTAGATACACAGAGGGTTATAGAGTTGGGTTTTAGTACAACTGTGATGAGGATGAGAGAGAGAGACAGAGAGAGAGAGAGAGGAGCTATCATTGTCCTAAGGCTGGTTTTCCTGCCTCACACACTTCCTTCAGCTGCTCTGCCCTACTCCAGGCACACATAAATTGGAGCAAGCTAGCCTGGTTCCCAGCAAGACACCACGCCTGCCCGTTTAGTTTCACTGGAGAGAACAAGAAACAGCAAGCAACAATAGAGGCCGCCCTCCTGAACGGTGGCCCATTGTGTGTGTCCTACAGACTTCCTACAGCTAGAGCGGAAGTCTGGGGCTTGTCTGCCAGCTGCTGGTCACTCTTCTCACACTCCCTGGGGCTCCTTTAGGCAGTGACTGGCGTGCAGAGGACTGCCATTTAGTCCTAGCCACAGTGCTCATCATCCACATTCAACACTGCCTTCTGAAGATAAGCCCAAAAGACAGGATTGTGGACAGGGATCTAGGGGGTGGTAACCAGAGTTTCAAAGAAACCTCCCTCCCCCTTGAGTGTAAGACTGAAGCTGGCCCTGCAGAAGCGGACCTCAGACAGAGAGAGATGAGCTGAGTCCTTATGCTTATTACGTTCCTTGTTGCCATAACAAAATACCTGACAAAAAACCGCTCAAGAGAAGAGGGTTTATTTTGGTTCAAAATTTAAAAGCATAGCGTCCATTATGACCAGAAAGGCATAGCTGAATCCCTGGCAGCAAAAAGCATCCAGCTAAGACTCTCCACATCTGGAAAGACCAGGAAGCAGATGTCACAGCTGGCACTGGATTCCCCCTTACCTCTCTGCCTGGGTCTCCAGCCCATGGGAGACACCACCACATTCAGGAGTGTTCCTTCCTCCAGTGACCCTCAGTGGAAGGTCTACCGAGGCTTGTCCCGCACAGACATATGCTCCTAGGTGACTCCAAATCATCCAGCTTGACTATGATTTGACTGTGACAGTCCTAAAGATTCCATTTGAGTTCCGATTCCAGCTGTTCTGAAGATCACCTTGATGTTTTCCCATAATGGAAATCACATAATTTCCTGTCTGAGATCAGCTAGATTGGGCTGGGTTTTCTTTCACTGACAAAAAAATGTTGGACTGAGTAATAAATACTAGTTGGTAGAGTAAACCATACAATGATGTTTTTAGTTCTCCCAAAGGCTTAAATGATAAGCAGGAGCAGCTGTGTGTACACACCTTCACACATGGGTACACACATGCAAAAAAATATTTTTGACCTCAGTCCTCTTCAGCAGTGCTAAAGGATTCCAGGGAGGATTTTTTTTTATTATTATTTATTTTATGTAATGTAATGTCTTGTATGTGTGCATGTCTGCATATCATAAGCATGCCTGGTGCCTATGGAGGTCAGAAAAGGATCTCCTGTAACTGGGTTACAGATGGTTGTGAGCCACCATGTGGGTGCTGGAAACCAGAGCAAAAGCAACAAGTGCTCTTAACTGCCTGCCGAGCCATCTCTTCAGCCGCCCCCCCCACCGCCCCCGCCCCAGGGAAAGAGATTTTTTTTACCTGCTTGAAGCAGAGCTTTAAAACAAAAAGTTACATGTCAGGAAAACCATGCATAGAGAGAGACAAGATCTGCCGGTCCACAGATGTCAAACCAGGCGTGGCTGTCCCTGCTTGCATTCTCCACTGGGGAGCTCCCCTCTGGGGGTTTGTTTTCCATTAAAAAGGGACCTGCTTCTCCCCACCAGAGTGTAATCCTGTATTTTAAATGCAGCTTGACTCAGCTTTCAAATCCAGTGGCTAACACTATAAATATCTGGTATGGCATAAGCCCGCCTTCCTGTCCCCTTCCTGACAGCGCGGGTCTTCTAGGTTCCACTGAGCCATCAGCCTCTCTCTGGGTCCGAGTTCCTTTGTCCTTGCCGGTCCTCCTTTGGAGCCCAAGTCCATATGGCCAGCCCTGAAGGCTTCTTACAGAGGCTCAGAGCTGGATAGTCCTTTGGTGTCCATCGCCCACATTAGTGTATACACACACACACACACACACACACACACACACACACACACACACGGAGACCCTAGCCCTATATATTTTTATTATTTTATATGTATGAGTGTTCTACCTGCAAGTATGTCTGTGTACCACATGAATGTAGTGTCCATAGAGGCCAGAAGACAGCATCAGATCCCCTAGAACTGGAGTTATAGGTGGTTGTGGGCCACTGTGTGCGTACGGGGACTTGAACCCAGGTCCTCTAGAAGAGCAACTAGTGCTTATAACCAACAAGCCATCTATCTCTCTAGTATTCTACAATGTTTCCCCTGAGGACTCATGGTACACAATAGACCAGCAAGTCCTCCACCAGCACATTTCACATCCCAGCTTCCCTCCCCCAGTCTCAGAATGCTCAAGAGGGAGGAGGTCCTCCTGCCTCAGTGTGGACACCAGAAGAACTGCTCCTACCAAATCCATCACTCCCTTGAACCATACCCTTTCTCTGCATGGTTTCTGTGCACACACAGCTCATTAATTCCCAAGTCTCCCAGCATGCACTGCAGCCACTTCCTCCAGTGTACATGTGCACAGGCCCTCAGCCTGCAAGACAGCCTCCTTCTTCCAACACTATGGCATGCTTCTTACCTGGGACTAAACGGAATTTTATCCTCTCCAAACAAGTTATTGGACCAGTGAGATGGTTCCGTGGGTGATACTTGCTGTGGAGCTGAACCCATTCCCTGGGATCTACATCAAATTGGTCTCTGACTTCCACACACATGTCATGGTATGTGTTGCCCCATCAATCACAAAATACATGAATTAATAAAAAATAAAAATTAAAAACAAGAAGTTGTTTTCCCAGGTAGCTGTTATGGAAAGAATCAAGCGTGAGGCTAAAGAGACTTGCTCTGGTATATGCTTGGGAACATCATTCAACTCCAGGGAAAGGCAGGAGACTGAAGAGGGAATGGGGGGGGGTCCTAACCCTGGCAAAGCCAACTGTCTGCCTTGCTATTCTCCCGGCTCTTGGCACCAGGGTATGGAACCCACTGTTCAATGACCTTTTCAGGTGTTGCATGGCTGTGCTTTGGAAAACAGCAGATTATTGTTTAGTCTCTATCATTGAGTTTATTTCCTGAGATTGAGTAAACTTTGTATATATACATATATATATGAATATATATATGCACATGCGTGTGTGTGTGTGTGTGTGTGTGTGTGTGTGTGTGTAACTGGATCTTCCAACCTAAAGCTCCACAGATGCCTATCCTTGAGCTCGACCCTCAGCCCATGTATTACTGTTTCATTGTTAGGTGTGTGTCTTCGTCAAGTCTGGCACAGGAAGGTCCACCATGCAGCATTCACTTCAGTCTTCACGCTGCTGTGGGAGGTGTTAGTCACTAGTGCCCCACCTCTTCTACAGACAAGGGTCTGAGGGTTCCAGACTCCCAGGAACACACGGTAACAGGCCAGAACTTTGGCCTGGAGTGTGGTAAAATGTTTTTTATATAATATAAATAAATAATTGTTTAGACTCATGTAAGACACTGTAAAAATAAATAAAAAATCAAAAGCAACCAAACAGGTAAGAAAGGGTGGAGTTACTCACTCTACATCAGACCCCCAAAAAAACCAGACATGTAAGAGGTACTGGCCAGCCACGGGCTGAGGCACGTGGCGAAAAGATTAATAAAAATAAATTAATTAAAAAAAAGTTAGGTAATAATAGACATAAGACATGGGCCAAACAGTGTTAAAGTATATAAGCGTATAATTTATTTCTTTTAGGAGACAAAAGTCGCGGGCGCGCGAACCGGGTTTTAAACTGCCACCGCACACGCCAGGTTACAAACTCTAGGTTACAAACTTCTTAGACCCAAAACAGACAAAAAAAAAACTTACTACAACACTGGAGTGCAGGTTTGTAGGCAATACAGCTCTGGGTTCAACCACCAAAACGTAACTGAGGAATTCCTCTTCCAACAGAAAAAATGTTGATTCTTCTGTTGATTTCTTAAGGTGACCTCAAACACAAGTCAGTTCCTGACCAGTTCTTCTCCTTGGTAGGTGTTACTTGCTGTGCTGTTCTGAGGCGTTCTTCCCAAGTCCATGGTGAACGAGAAGCAGATCTTCTGCATCCTCCCGTCCCACATTCTGCAGAACTGTGTGGACTATTGGAGGAGCCCAGTAAATGCCAACAGGAAATCAGAATGGTTTTATTTTCTGGCTCTAGCATGTTCTGAACACGCTCTTATATAAAGGGGCAGGGTCTGTAAGGGAGTGACTTCCAAAGGGCACAGGGCCTGGCTGCTGGTCACAGCTCAAAGCTTGGATATGTTTAGGAAGGTCAAATGTGAGATCTACAGGCCAAGCTCGCAAGCCCTCTTCTGATTCTGCTTCTCACATTCATGCTCTCAGATGGAGAAGCTTCTCACATTGATGCTCTAACTTAGAACAGTTAGTTGGCTGTAAGACACCGAAGGGGAGGTGTGTGGTTTGGACATTGAGTTTTCTTATCTACACCACGTAACTAGCTCTCACCGAGTGGTGCCAACTGAGCAATCTGGATTGAACTTGCTGTCCGGTCCCAGCAGACAAGCAGTTGATTCCAACTACCTTCTGCACACGTGTGTTGTGGTTGCTTCCTATCCTGGTGTAAGGGAGGTCTGTCCCAGGAGTCTGGGTCCATCAAGACAATCATTCTCCTCTTCTCAAGCTCATTCCTAAGCCCACCCTGACATCTTTGCTTCATTCCCACATCCAATCTGCTCCTTACCTGGCCCTTGTCCACCCTGGACTTGTGAGATACAGCCAGACAATAGAAAACAGAATTCAGTCACACACATGGGGACAAAAAAATTATGAAAATGAAACGTAAATAAATATGGATGCTGAAGACCTAATTCTGATAAGCGGATTTTCAAAATTAGCCATTTGCTAGAGTAGATTAAATGCATTTAGTGTGGTGGGCGGAAGGAAGTCGATTAAGGGGCACCACAAACCCCTGTTCAGCAGATTGGGGAAAAGGCATAACAGGCCCCTTTTGCAGCTAGTGCGGTTACTGGATAAATACTGAATGCCTTTTAAGAGCACTAATTTGCTGCTGTCATGCTGGCAGGCAGGCCTCCTGAAAAGGGGCCACTTGCTACCTTCTGTACAAAAGGAGACCTACAGGACAGGGAAGGGATGGGGGAGGGGTGGAGGCGGGGGTGGGGAAGAGTGGGGGTGGCTGGGTCTACTGAAGTCCTCACTCATGGGAAAACACTAAGGACAGAACAATGACCCTGGCTCCCATCACCATCCCCAGCCTCCTGGCCAGCCCCTGCCCCTCTGAAATTCAAATGTTGAGCCCAGGATACCTTGCAGCTCCCTCCATGGCAACAGAAGCCTTTCCCTCATGCTCTGCCTCTGCTCCTTCTCTTCCTGCTTCTTCTCCCTGCAGCCCACTCCTGTACCAAGAGCCAAGCCTCTAGAGAGGGCTGCAGGGCCCTTCAGAAAAGTGGCTGGTCAATCCATCCTTGCAGGCATGGGACAGGCTTCCCCAAAGGGATACTAACCCTTTCTCCTACAGAAAGCAGATCCCAAAGAACAGGCTCTGTCCTCTGGGGTGCCTCATGCAAGGACCTTGGAGCACTGAAAAACTGAACCCATGTTTTATGTCTGAAGAAACAAAGAAGAGTTGTATGGCCACCATCTACCATGTACAGAGAACGCAGAGATCTCACATCCTAACATCTGGGATCTCAAGTCTCCATGTGAGTGAAGTGTCTCAGCACAGTGGAGCCGTCACAGGGTAAAAGCAAAGAGAGCATTCACCTGGCATTCACTTGGACCCCATGATTGCCTTAACTCACCCCATTCAATTCTCCCAGCTAAGATGAACTTTTCATCTGCTCAAACTAAGCCACAGAGGCCCTGAATATCGGCCTGCTTCCGACCTCCCTCTCCTCAGCTGCCTTCTCTTGTTCCTGTCTCTTCAGCCGTCTTTCTGGTTCCTTTCTTACCCACCTGTACCTGCCCCAGGACCCTGGCACTGCTGTTCTAAGCTGTCTTGCCTCTACACCACATCAGAACTTGGTGATAGCTCAAAGGCCAGTGAGGCAGGTAGCTCCTCCCTCCACATCATCACTACCACAGCCACAGTGCTTTCTGCCATTATAGCAGCAGATTGTGTCACTAATTTATGATTTTTTTTGTCTGTGTCCTGGCCTCTGGAGAACAGAAATCACTTCACCAGAGAGAGATCATTGTCCCAGTACTGAGTATGGATGTGCCCAGGGTCACGTTGGTGTGAGGTTTCACCTCCGCAGATGCCACTGCTCAGTCTGTAGTGGCAGCTGGTGAGGCAGGACAGGCTTTGCTCTGTGGAAGCCCCATCAAGCTGCTCTGTGAATGGGGCTGAGGCAAGATGCCTCCCACTCTCTGAGACACGAGGTTCAGAGAGGGCTAATAGGAGAAGCCCCCCTCCCCCCGTTTCCCTCCCATTTCACAGACCAAGCAGCTAAGGTGGGGATGTGAGACACCAGCCTTGGAGCCTGGGGCAGTCTGCATGGGGACGGAAGGGCTTGACGAAGGCTCTGTCCTCAGAAGCTGGTGCTCGTGTGAGGTGACAGTCCTGTCCTGAAGCAACAGAATTACTGGCCCAGTTTCTTAGGGGTATCACTGGACAGGAAGAAAGTGAGGCCCAGTGTCTGTGTGTTTAAAAAGCACCCATGTGGCTCAGTCCTCTTGAGTAGGATGAGGATTCAGCAGACTGTACTGGCCTGGGCCTGAGAGCCCCGTAACAATATTCTCCCCATAACTAACCCATCACCCAGAGGCTGCATCAGTTCTCTTCCTGTCCCCCGACTTTGAAGTGAGGACTGGTGCTTGTCCACCTTGACTGCCATTTCTGTTGTATCTGAAAGCCCTCTGGGCAGCCCCCTGGGTGGACAGAAGAAGAATTGGTGTCCAGGTCCTTCCTGGCGACCCTGCACCTGGCCACCTGCTTTGGAAGTCAGTACGGAGAGTATCTCCCTCATGTTCAGCTATAGGGCCAAGCACGGAACAAGGGTTGTCTTCCAAGGCTCCAGGAACTAAGATTGTCCCCGACACAGATAAAGAAGCTGAGGCCAGGGAGGCTGGCTAAAAAGAAGGTTGTCAAGTGCAGTGGCTCATTTTCTTGAGATCCTCAGTCTGTGTGCATGAGGCTGATTCTGAAAAGAGAAAGCCTCCACTCTGAGAGAGGTTTACTGGGACCACAGCTAGATGTGCTGAAGATTAGCCTAGGCACCTGCTGGCCCAGGCTGGCTTCTAAAATATTAAACATCTCAGGTGGACACTGGCTGTTCCTTTGGCCTCCAGAATTTCCTGCTCAGAGTCTCAGTCCTGGCCACTTGGGTTCCACTCAAGGTCCCAGAGCTGTACAGACCTGCTCTATCCCTGTGGCTGCCTACAGCCTGATGGCCCATGGGTTGTTAAGTATTGTGACAGAATTCTGAGTCTCGGGAAGAGATATGGTATAGATCTGACCTGAAGGTCTCCCCAAGTGACAGAAACTCTGATCCTACAGAGACTGTCCATGAACCTGTTGAGAAGCGGGGGTGGAAACCTGGACCACCAGCTTCATCCTCCTCCATTCCACAAGACAGGCTGCTGCTCCCTCAGGACTGTGCTCTGGGGGTGGGCTAACAGCTGGCCAGCAGCTCCACTTGTGAGAACCCTCAGAGCCCTCTAGCTGTGAGGAACTGTCCTCTGCAGGCTGGCCACCGCTCCTGCACCACTGACACCATTTCTTTCTCAGTGACCAGTATTTGAAAATTAGTCTTTTGTTCTGAATGAGAGGGAAATCATTAGACTGTCCTTCAGGAACGTGTTTTCATCCGTATGTGCAGACTGTTAGCCTGGGGTCTCCACAGGTTACTATTGGAATTTTTCCCTTTGTCACGGAAGGGATCTTTCTGAATCTGGTGGCCCATGCTGGGGGAAGCCTGGGCCTCCCACATGGTGCTCAGACTGGCCTTCCCTGTTCACACCTGCTCACACATGGGGGAGAAGGGAATTCTGGGCCCAATTCCAGATGGCTTAGTGAACCACATGGGATAAAAGCGATGGGTGGGGGAGTGAGGGGGAGGAGTCTTGAATGCCGAGGGAGACAAATCTGAGGGCAATTATCCATGGCAACCTTGTCGTACCCCCCCCCCCCGCTTCCCAAGGAGGGGAGATAGCTGGAAAAAAATTAAAAAAATAATATCAAAGCAGCCCCATGCTGTGAGTTTGGAGGCCAGCTGGCTGGGAATTTGCTGCAGGCCCGGACAGGGAGGTGGGCAGAGGGTCTGTGATGCTAAACAAGCACAAAAAGGGGAGGGTACTGTAAAAAGGAAAAAAGAAGGGGGAACATCTGTCTACCCCTCACAGGCTACCCCTTAGGCCCGTCTGCATTGCCTGCTTGGTAATGAGGCCCAGGTCTGCTCCATCCTGTGAGAACATCTTTTTGTCCTTGAGCAGGTGGTGACAGAGAGAAACATGCTCTGAGAAGGAAGGAAAGTAGCCCAGGGTCACTGGGAGAATTAATATCATAATTGAGAATAACAACTAGACCTCCTATTTACTAGATAAAATACCGCCAGGGGATTTCTGAGAGAGATGGGAAAATAGCATCTGAAATCGTTTTTTCATTTCTCTGCAAATGTCGTCGGTGTGGGATTTCCCTCCTCTCCCCTTGAGATGCCATGGCTGCCCTGTCTTTCACCTGTCCATGCAGATTGCCAAGATGCCAGGCAGCATCTCAGAGCAGAACACAGAGGGACCAGCGTGGCCGTCAAGTTCCCCGAGGCCCCCAGTAAGACAGGTGTGCACCTGACAGCTGACGGCCACATGGACACACCCTGCCTTGAGTAGCAGCTGTTAGCCCAGGGGCAGCTGGAGCTGGGGGCTCACACTCCAGTGATGACTGTCCTGGACCCTTCAGCAAACCACTTTACTCTCAGCCTGGGTTTTCCTCTCTAGACTGAGGCTATTCTCCTGGGGCTCTCCTGCTCAGTCTCAAGGCTGAGGGTGGGGATGGGAAGCCCGGCCGCTGGGAGATACTGATCACACTCAACAGTTACACTGGGAAGGTTTTAGAGCAACTTGTGGGAGAACATTCAAGAGCTATGAAATTAATTGGAGGGTGTTAACTGCAGAAACGAGGGAACAGAAGAAAATTACCTCCAAAGAATTACAACAGAGCAATTAGCACGGGAAGGAAATGATGTCTAGAAGGGAGACACATGTAAAAGGCCAAGGCCCGGAGTTGGGGATAGGAGAGGCGCAGGCATCAATGCCATCCAGCACAAGGGATATCCCTGCTGCAGAATGCCAGCAGGAGTGCGGTCCTCGGAAGTTCCATTCACATGGGGAAATGGGAAATTGAGTCTCTTGAGGGATGCAGTCAAGAGCCACACCAGGTGCTTCCTAAGGAGGATTAGGATGGCTTGACCCTGAACTTCTGTCACCTTGAAACTTGGAAAGTATTGACACCCATCCCCACCTCACTTGGCCCCTTAGACTGAGCCAAGATAATCAGCTTTGTGGGAAACAGGGATCCCCGATCATAATAATGAGTGCCAGAAATCCAGAGTGGCAGGCTGGAGGGGCGGTATTTTATGATCTTGTAACGTTGGGCACCAACCCAGACAAAATGGCAGATGTGCCAGTTAGGTGCAGAAAATAGTCACCCTTGATTTTTAAAGATTGGTTTTCTTTTTAAGTGTTGTATTATGTGATTGTCTCTGTGTAGGTGTGTGCATGTGAGTGCAGCCCTCACTGAGTCCAGAAGATGATAGATTCCCCTGGAGATGGAATTACAGTGGACTGTGAAACGATGATGTAACTGTTGGGGACTGAACTCAGGTCCTTTTCAAAAGTAAAACACACTCTTAACTGCTGAGCCACTATCCAGCCCAAAACAGTCATAATAGACCTAATCGCAGGTTCTTTTCTGCTCTTCACCTTTGACTGTGTGGGTACTCTGGGGTACAACCTTTGCACATATCACCTAAATTTTATACCACCCTCCTACAACAACCGTGCTTAGTCAGGAAGCACGCTGCTGTGCTTTTCCACCTTGAGATAAACCTTTGGTTTGAATGAGGTGGAAAAGAGGCTCAGGGAAGCAGCAACTGCTGGTGTCGGGCCAGGGGATCCTGTGCTGAAGCCTACACCAGCCAAGGCACTTTTGTTTTGGAAGTGGACCATCTTATTAATGTTTTCCTCTCTTTCTCCTGGTTCTCCTGGTCTCAATGTTTGGTTTAGGAAATGAGTGCTGGGCCAAGCTGGCCAGTCAGAGAGAATCTCCTCGCTACATACATGCTCTCTCCATACATCATTATTTCACAGTCCACTGTAATTCCAGCTCCAGGGGAATCTATCACCTTCTGGACTCAGTGAGGGCTGCACTCACATGCACACACCTACACAGAGACAATCACATACATACAGTACTTAAAAAGAAAATCAATCTTTAAAAAAAAAAAAGGGAGACTATTTTCTGCACCTAACTGGTACACCTCTCTCTGACAGGAAGCATATAATTCAAGGAGTCCTGGATTCAGCCATACCTGAAGCTAGATTGCTACATAAACCAATGTATTCTTTATTTGCTATAGCTAGCCTGGCTTATTCTTAGCTTCCACTTAAATTCATCCTTGCCAGGCAGGAGCGGCTCACATCTTTAATCTCAGCACTCAGGAGGCAGAGGCAGGTGGATCTCTGAGTTCAAGGCCAGCCTGATCTACAGAGTGAGTTCCAGGACAGCCAGGACTACACAGAGAAATCCTTGAAAAATCAAAAAGTAAAACATAAAATAAATAAATTCTCCGTCATCCCCCCCAGTTACCACTCATCTGAAATGGAGACGCACATCCAGGGATGCTCATCAGCAGGTGCCTGTCTGTTAAGTGTGGCCCCTTACTTATGGCACAGCCCCTTCCTTCATCTGCCTCGACACTCCATTCATTTGCAAAGAGCTGGCCTCCTCCAGGCACTAGAGCCCTGTGCAGCCAGGCTCTGGGCCACATTAAATAAAAACAGCAGCCCTGAAACAGAAGCCTATGTTCAAATAGATCTACATCTATATGACAGCCAGGGGATGCTTTCGAATTGATCATTACCCAGCTAGGCCAGCATGCTTGCTACGGGTGTTCATTCCTATACTTCCTGGTCCCCTACTCTGTTTTTAGCAGGGGATGCTGGATGCAACCATACCTGACACCTGTCTGCTGCAGAAGCCATCACATTCTTTATTCACAGTGGCCAGCCTGGCTATTCTCAGCCTCCACTTAATGAATCCCCCTCATCCCACTCAATTGGCATGCCTTATTCCTCCACCCACCTCAACCAACCCTGTCACTGGTTCATGAGGACAGCAGTGGCTTACTGTGCTGCTGAAAAAGGAAATGGAGCAATGGGAGTGGGTGATGTTCTGTGGGGGATGGGCTAAGAAATAGTTTTAAGTATCCCCAAAGCCTGAGAAACACAAAAGGCATCTGGGGACAGAGACTTCTCCAACATCCCCAAACCACTCAACGATTCCCTATATATCCAGTATCTCTCACTAAAGCGAGGCCCTTTCTCCCTGCAGGCTGGACCCCTGTGTAGGTCCTGTGAGAGGAGCCATCCGGGCTTTGCCCCTCCAGGAGGACCTATGCTGTTCTGCACCTCTGGTCAGAGCTCCTGCTGGTCAGGGTAGGATCCTTGGAGGAGCCCAGTAAGAGCTTCCTGGAGGTGATGTTGTACAGACTGTTCTGTACGACCAGGTACCCCATCTCTACCCACAGAGCCAGACTCATTTCATTGTGCCTGTGGTCATCATTCCACCAAATCCTCAAAACTGTCTATGGGGTAAGACATTTCACAGTCCCACTGAACAGATAGGAAAATCATGGGCCGGAGAGGTCCAATACCCTGCTCAGGGCCACCTAACCAGGGAGGCTGACTCCCAAGCCCATGGTTTGGACTTCCCCTTGTTCTTTCTACAAAGCCAGATTAACCGACTGCATCCGCCAGCTTCTGCTGACTGCCTTCTGCTTGCTAGGCATTGAGTGAGAGGGGTTTCTTCTCCATATCACCTATGAAGAGGCAGATGAACCCACTTCCCATGTACGGACAGTGAAGGCCAGTTAGGAGCTAAGGCTGGTCTCATGTCTCTTGGCTGGTAAAGAACTGGAATTCCAGTTCCAGTGAAGGGCCTCATTTCTTCCTAGAAAAAAATTTTTTCTCAATAACTTGATTTTGAAAATATTATATATCAGGGGTGGAGAGATGGTTCAGTGGTTAAAGAGCACTGACTGCTCTTCCAGAGGACCGTGGTTCAATTCCCAGCATCCACATGGCAGCTCACAACTATTTGTAGTTCCAGTTCCAGAGGATCCAACACCCTTCACAGATACACATGTAGGCAAACACCAAGACAAATAAATTAAAAAAGAAAATATTATATATCCACAGAAAGTCGGGAAGGTAGTGCCTAACAGTCCATAGCCTCTTCGCTGGGCTACATCTCTCAGCCTCCATACTTCTGAGGCCATGGAAATACTGTTAGTATGGCATATGCCTCTGATTCTGTCACATGAAGATTCATAAAACTGTGACAGCAATCAAGACTCAGATCTGGTCTCTGCCACCTCCAGGCCTCTACCACGCAGCCCAGCCACCACCAATCCACTTGCCATATCCAACACTACTGTTGAGTCTATCGCATAAATGCACTTGTAGAATGTGTTATTTCTTGGTATTTTTTTAAAAATCCACAAATGCTTTATTTTAAAATAAATATTTATTGAATGTCTACTGACTATCAGGCATGTTAATCCCTTTCAGAAATATTCACATAAACTTTCTGTCTGTCCCAAACTGAGAATGGTGTCAGATTAGTGCTGGTAATGGGGAAGTCCAGAGGTTCAGCGGCTCCAGGCTGGTCTGGACCTAAGGCCTTGTCAGGGCTCTTCTCATAGCCCATGTCTTGGCATGCTCGCCTCATGCTTGTTTTCCTCACAGGCTTGCTCTCACAATTTGGCCACTACCAATAGCTCCAGCCTAACAACAGCTTGCTGACAAGCCCAGGGGGAAGAGCACCCCTCTCCTTGGCAAAGTCCTAGCCACAGTCTTAGCACTCACTGTGACATGGCTTGTGGCTAGCCTGTCCCTGGATCAGTCACCAAATGGGAAGCAGTGTACAGCATTCTGATTGGTCAGTCCTTGGTCATGCATTCTTTCTGTCAACCTTGCCTAAATCATGGGAAGCTAGGAGACAATTGAGAGCTGAAGGTCAAACTGAGGTGCTGTGTCCAGAGGGAGAGGAGCAGAATCTGCCTGTGGTCTGTGGACGATGGACCCAAACTAGTTTATTCTTGAAAATAAATGAAGATAGTCAGACTCATAAAGGCTAAGTGGATAGCCCAAATCCAGAGCCTGGGCCCTAGTAAGCAGCCAGGGTCACACACGCTGGCCTGCAGCTCCTGTGCTTTCCTTTCTTCCAAGATGTCCATGTCCCTACCATCTTCTAGAATTACCTTCCACAGTCAGGCACAAAAGGAAAATCTGTGCATGCCATCAAAGCTCCATTTCTAGTCTTTACCTCTGCCTGGCTGTGGCCTCTAGGCTGTCTGAGACTCATCAGAGGGACCTCTGGGTCCTCCAAGGCTGAGGATGGGTTAGGGTAGGCTGTGGACTGGGGGATGGGGAGACTATGGACTGGGGGCAGGGATGGGCTGGTGACTGGGGGTGGGCATGTGTGAAGCTGAGCTGAGCCTCCCCAACAGAACTCCATGCAGTCACATCCCTAGGAGTGTGCAGACCCTGGCACCAGCTCCTTGCGTGGGCTGCCACGTGGCTCCATCAGAGCCAGGGAAGGAACGGCCACCATCCAACTGTGAGAATTGGCAGATGGAATGAGTGAGTCAGCCGGAGGCCAGATGTGGCCAGATGAGAAGTGTAAACACAAAGGCCAGAGGCTAAATCTGCCTCAGTGCCCCCAAGCTGGGCAGGGATGGTGAGACAGGCAGAGAGGCAAGGAGGAGGAGATGGATGGCCCCATCAGGCTCAACCAAGTGCAGAGTGAAGGACAGATGGTCTCGTTGAAGAAACCAGCCGCATAGGGAGCAGGCCTCACACCAGAGCTAGGGGAGGTAGCTCAGCACTGGCTGGGGTGGCTCTAGGCCTGGGGTGCTCCGACTGGATGGTATCCCACCTCCATAGTGCCTTCTCATGGTCTACCCCAGGTATGTCATCTGGGACCCTAGCAGAGCAAGGGCAGTCCTTTGGGGCCTCCATAGCGCCACTATAGACACACTGATTTTATGTGGCTGGGCTTGTGGAGGACCAATTGCACAGTAGAATAAGTATGCTCAGCCCAGCAGGTGTTGCGGCACAGGCCCTTAATCTCAGCATTTGGGAAGCAGAGCAGGTGAATCTCTAAGAACCTGAATCAGCCTGATCTACATAGCAAGTTCTAGGCTAGCCAGAGCTACATAGCGAGACCTTGCCATTAAAAAAAAAAAAAAAAAAGGAAGAATGTATACATCTAGCCCTACTCATCTTTACACTTTAAATGTTTAGGACTGAAGTTTTATGTTTGGAAAATTTCTTTCCACATTTTCTGTTTGATTTTGAAATGAGAGTCTTGCTCTGACTAGCCCACAGTGGCCTGAAATTTTCAATGCTTCCTGTGGCTCGGTCTCCCAGACTGAGGTTACAGGAGTGTGACACTAAGCCTAACTCAAAATTTAAAACTATTTTTTTACACGTATTTATTTGTGTGGGTTGGAAAATGTGTGTAGGGGTCCAAAGACAACTTATGGGGTTGGTTCTTTACTTCTACCATGTGAATTATGAGATCGGATCCTGGGTCATCGGGTTTAGCCACAAGCTCCTTTAACCACTGAGCCATCCCACTGGCCTCCATCATTTTTTTTCTTTTTTTAATGAGAAAAGAGCCATGAAACATTCTTTAGTTTGTGGCAGCAGCCTAGGAAACAATACAGCAAGCTTGTCACTGAACAGTCTTGAGGACATGGAGCCCATGTTTGGCTCCTGTGTTCATGAAGAGGACACCATTGAGAACCAGCTCTATGTGACTATACAGAAATTGACTTAAGTGGTCCAGATACCTCACTTCCCACCACCAGCATCCCTATGATAGTCCCTAAGTTCCCACAGGAAAACTGGAATCTTATAGAGGCAGGGTGACTTGTCCAAGGTCACATAAGCAAAAATCGAAGCTGGGGTGGGGACTCTTAGTCATGTTGTGACTTTGGGTGGATCTGGTTGGTGTCTCACAGCCAAGGGTTCACAGACATCCAAACACTACCTTTCAGCCACTTATGAAAGACTCTAGAATCTTCTGCCTTCTCTCTGTTTGTAACCAGGCAATCTCTCCCAGTTAATCATAGATCAGCGAGTCTCATTCTGTCCTGATAACGCCCACAAGTATATGAGAGATTGCCTGGAAAAGTACAGAAAACTGAGCTAGCGCACGTTCTCTGTGCAAAAGTCCCGGAGTGTAGCCAGAGATGGTGGGTGAGTTGCAAACCAGAGCTGGTGCCCTGCTGGCCTGGTGCCATTTTTTGCTATCATTTTTAATTGGCAACAACATAGAACACCAGATTTCTCATCCAGATTAGAAGCCAGGACAGCGCTCCACGCTCTGTGTAGATCAGGGAGTGTTGGGCTTTGTCACAGTAACACACACCTAAAAAATCTCAGATGGGTGCCACTGATACTTCTTTCTTGCTCAGACAATATAACCACTGCAAGGATCTCTGCTCCACTCAGCCTCTTGGGAGCATGACCTCTGAGGCTCTTGACTGCTGGAGAGCCATCAACTTACAGTGGAACCTTAGACACAGGGAAGGGTCAGTTGCTCTGTCAAGGGAAGGACAGGAAGACTGGAGTGTGGGAACACTGCATATCTTAGACATGTGACTGGTTCCAGCTGATGCTTCATCAGCTGATATTTGTGACCCGTCCACACTTCAAAGGGAAATGAATACAGACCGGTAATTACTAGTTCATGACCTCTGGTATTGGGGAGTCCTCACCCACCAAACCTCCCCATTTGGAATAGAGTAAACCTCCCCTACTCCGGTCAGTAGGTGCACTGCTCAGTTCCAGGAGCCTTCATTGATACGGAGGCGGTGCTCAGGGCAGCGGTGCAGCTTACAAACTTAGACTGTTCACAGCAGCGCTTTGTCCCTCACTGGTTATGAGTGTTTTAGTTCCCCAAGTGCATGACCACCGTTTTCACAGATGAGTGACTAAGTGGATCCAAACAGAATCTGGATTTCTCACTCACACAAGCTTCCTAAAGGTTAAAATCCAAATTTCTTTGCAAGGCATTCAGGAAGTTTGCAAATGGACCCCAGCTTTCTTTTTCTGTAGCATCCCCTCCGCACCCTGACACTCCCAGCCTGAGCTCATTAGTCATTACTTCAGTGTACAGTGTGGGAACATGGACACACTCATACTCTGTCCAAGGTTCTGAAAAAATCCAGCCGTGGTGGAAGCAATTTAACACTGGTTTAATCCAGTGTTTGTTGACCTGAGTCTTTTTGTGGTGCAAATTTATGACATCCCAAGAGGAGAGTCTGGTCTCTCAAAACATCCACCCATGTGTCCTCTTCACCTATACATCCCATCTCCTTTTCATCTATACATCTCATGTTCTTTTTTGTTGTTGTTGTTACTGGTGTGTGCATTACATATATGTATGTATGTATGTATGTATGTAGTATGTATTTGATTTATAAAATGAAGTCTTTTTATCCATGTAACCCTTTGCTCCCCCTCCCTTCCTCCTCCCAATCAGCCTGCAGCCTCCCTCCTCCCCTCTCTCAAAAGGGCAAGAAGTCCCAAGGTAGATCAGCTCAGCATCCACTCCCTGTCTGATTACATCCCATGTTCTTTCCACCTATACATTCCTCTCCCCTTATCCATACATCCCACCTCCTCTTCACCCATACATCCAATGTCCTCTTCATCCACAAATTCCATCTCCTCTTCACCCATACATCCCATCTCCTCTTCATCTATATGTCCTATGTTCTATTCACCCACACATCCCATCTCTCTTCACCTTTGACCTTGGAGTCACCCCAACAACTCTTTCATAGTCTCTAATGCTCTCTTGCCTTCATACTGAAGAGTTATTTTGTGTCATGTCCCTTGACTGGGGTTACTGAAGGACAGAGCCCTTGATCCCCTGGGGCCACAGGCCATGCCAGCTCCTCTGTATGGCTCCAGCCACCTCCATGACCTTGTTCCTAAAATTGGAACAGTTTTTTTTCCCCTTGGGCAGACATCACAACCGCTCTGTCCTCTATTTCTTCAAGTTTGGCTTGATCTTGGGGCCTCTCTGACTAAGGTTATAGATCAGAATCAGAGCCTTTCCTTGGTTTAATTCCCTGTGATACACACACACACACACACACACACACACACACACACACACACACTTGCACATGTTAGGAATTCACTTGTTCATTCCTTTAGTGCAAGATTATAGAGTTTGCACTTGTACATGGCACAAGGAAGATTTCAGGGAGCAAACCTCTCTTTCCAGAAAGTAAGAAATCTCTGATGGCTGGACTCAGTGATGGGCTGTGTTAAGAGCAGGTTGAAAACCAGGTGGTGGTGATGCACACCTTTAATTCCAGCACTTGGGAGACAGAGGCAGGCAGATCTGAATTGGAGGCCAGCTGGTCTACAGGGTGAATTCTAGGACAACCAGGGCTACACAGAGAAACCCTGTCTTTGGGGGAAAAAAAGGACAAAAGAACCCCCTAAGCAAGGAGGTCAAGGATGTCCAGGGTCTTTTTTACAAGGACATTGAACAAGGACAGAGAGGACAGGCATGTGGGTATCTGGGAGACCCTCCCTTAACCTCACAAACAGAGGTCTAGGCAAAAAAATCTCTAGGTCCACTGTGACCAGCAGAGGGGAGAGGGCAAACGGTCTTAGCAGGCTAGGATTGGGAAGTGTCTCATTTCCTACAGGTTCCTCCATGTGACTGGCCCTAGAAAGTTTAAAGAGTAGGACTTACTTGTGTCACATCCTTAGCTCACTCTCAGGAAGATTACGGTAGTAATGGCAACATTACCGCACCATGAGGGCTCACAGGGTCAAGCTGGTGCTGGAGCGACATCCTTGACAAACCTCTCCTTTTCATAAAGGAGTTGACTCAGATGTTTAATTATACCTGAACTCATTTATGGAAAGGCGTCAAGAGGCCTGATATGTAGGAGCCTGAGATGGTAGCTCAGTGTGGCTCCATCCTGCTCAGCTGGGAGACAGGCAGCTGCAGGATCCCACAGGAGGTGAGGAGAGGGCAATGCATTGCCTCTGACAGTGACAGGTTCTTCAGAATCTGAATGAATAGAGAAGGAAACATGGTTTCCACTCAGCCTAGGCTGTAGCTCTCTCTCATTGTGACCCCTCATTCTCCTTGTAGTTTTGTATATTTTCTCTCCAGCCACAGAGCAAGCCTGGGTCCTTGGAGTATAAGTCACAACCAGGGCTTCCTTTTAGTTGGCTGTCGGGAGAGGGGTACTAGAGAGTGTGAGTACCCGAAGAGCATGAGGGTTCCAGCATAGCTTCTCCTGCAGTCCTTCTCCCTCAGGCCCCAGGATCAGCTTCACATACACTCCTGCAGGCTAGACCAGATTGTTCTTATAGGCAAGTGGCACTGTCGCACCTCCAGAAGCACAGAGATGGGTGGGGTAGGACTGAGCCCTTCATACTTAGAAAAGGTCATTCCCATCCTCCTCCTCACACTTAGAAAGGCTGAGAGTCCAGGGCATGATTTAAGAATTCTCCCAGAGAACCACAGTCTAGAAGCCTCAGAACAGAAAGGTACCCATTTCCTAAGCTGAGAGAGCCCAAGAACTGAAGGAAATGAAGGAGTGGAGGAATGAAGGATGGAGGGATGAAGGATGGAGGGATGAAGGATGGAGGGA
>PVIH01023062.1:0-25694 GCA_004025045.1 Sigmodon hispidus
ATTAACAAACTGTGGTACATCTACACAATGGAATACTACTCAGCAGTAAGAAAAAATGATATCCTAAAATTTGCAGGCAAATGGATGGATTTGGAGAATATCCTCCTGAGCGAGGTATCACAAACTCAGAAAGATAAGCAGGGGATGTACTCACTCATTAGTGGTCTCTAAACAAACAAACAAGAAAAAAAGCCAAGCAAGCCCAAGCTGCAAACCACAACTACTGAACAGCTTGGGATCAGAAACACCCTGGACTGACCCTTCGGATCCCACTCCAACTATAGGAACACCTGACTCACTCTTGAGGGAGGGGGGACAAAACTGGATTTGCCAGGAGTGGAGACTGAACTAAGCATTAGTGGGTCAGTGGGACCATAGGACTGTCTGCTGCCTCCCCAAGGAGGGGATGGGGAGTTGTGGAGAAGAAAAAAATGACCTGATGTGGTGGGAGGGGGAAGGGACCTTGAATAAGGATATACAGGGATGGAAAAAAATTCAGAGGGAAAGATGATCACAAAGTAAATATATGTGTAGCAATCTTTTTTGCATTATCACCCTTGATAAGTCATGCTTATGATTTTTATCTTCTTTATAGTTATTGTTAACTTATCAGCATTTTAAATTCATTTTACTGTTTTTCTTGATAAATACAAAATAAATAAAGAAGAAGGAAAAAAAAGAAAGAAATAGGCAGGAAATCTGAGCATAGGTAAAGGGGAAGGAGGGTGGAGTCAGAGAGAGATGCTGTGAGCTGCCGCCAAGAGAGGAAGATTTAAAGGAACTCAGGTAAGCCACAAGCCACATGGCAAGACAGATTAATGAAAATGGGTTAAGATGAGAGAGCTAGCTAACAATAAGCCTGAGCTATGAGCCAAACAACATGTAATTAATATAAGCTTCTGTGTGTTTCTTTGGGACTGCTGGTCTGGACCAAAAGGCTAGGCAGACCAAAAGGCTAAGCAGCTGTGGGCAGGTTCAAACCTTGGAGCCAGTCTGGGCCAGACCTTCTTACTGCACTCCTCCTCCCCTGTAAGTGTAGCACTCAAACTAGTGGGGAAAGAAAACAGTCCAAGCTGGATGTTGGTGGCACATGCCTTTAATTCCTGCAGAGCAGAGGCAGGGGGATCTCTGTTGGTTCGAGCCTGATCTACAGAATGAGTTCCAGAACAGCCAGAGCTGTTACACAGAGAAACTCTGTCTCAAAACAAACAAACAAAAACAAAAAGAAAGAAAGAAAAAAGAAACAAAACAGTCCATAGATAAAGGATACTACTTACCCTGTACAAACAGGGGAAGGACCCAGAAAGTGTTCTGCTAAGCAAAGCAAGTGAGGCACAGAGACACTAAGAGTAGGCATGTAGGTAGGAGAGCTAAGGAAAGCCACACTCATAAAAGCAGAAAGTAGAAAGGCAGTAGTAACCATTGGTTGGGGCTTTGGGACAAGGCAACTGTTGGCCTTGTCAGTCAGCTGAGAGAAGAGGTTCTAGAGACCCACAGAATGCCACAGTGGACCGTCCATTGTCAACATGTGTTGTGTTATATGTTTACAAATTGCCAAAAAAATAAATTAGATTAACTTGTCATCACAAATAGTTGCATGTGAACTAAGTATGTGTATTAGCCACTTGTTAGTGATGTGGGATGTTGTTCTGTATGCTGTGAATATGCCTTACTATTGGTTAATAAAGAAACTGTTTTGGCTTATGGGAAGGCAGGTTGGAGGCAGGCAGGAAATCCAATCGGAGATAAAACACAAAGGAAGACAGAGTCAGGGAGCTGCTGCAAGCTGCCACCCAAAAAAAGCAAGATGGGAAAGTACCAGTAAGCCACTAGCCATGTGGCAAGACATAGATGAATACAAATGGGTTAAGTTGTAAGAGCTAGTTGGTAATGAGCCTGAGTCATAAGTCAAACTTATTAATATAAGCCTTTGTGTGATTATTTTATAAGTGGCTGCTGGTGGGAGAGACTCCTCTAGACTGCAGACCGGGACTGGTAGGAAACTTTTGGCTACATTACTCTTCATCAAAAGATCTAATAAGAGCAACTTGAAGGAAAGTGTGGAGACTAAAGTCCCCCCACTTTGAAACCTGGAGCTATTTTTGGAGCTAAAAAGTTTCTAAGCACCCAAAGCTAAGCCCATAGAGCTGAGTGCAAAAGGTCCTGGGCAATCAAAGTGCTCCTATGGGGACTGGCCAAGCTGGCCATCATCCACTGCCCTGGACACCAGAAAGGCCCAGGAACAATCTCACAAGGCAACAATTTGGCTGACAAGGTGGCAAAGGACATTGTACCACATCCTCCACTGTAATGACTCTAGTAGACCCTGGGCCCAGGAATCTGCCTGAGATCCCAGAGTACACCACTGAAGACTTAGAATGGATACAGACACTGCTTAGAGCCAGACAAACAGGAGAATGGTGGAAAATGGCTGACAAGCAAGTCATATTGCCCAGAAAGTTGGGAAAGTGCATTCTCACCAAGATTCACTGGTCCTCACACGTGGGAATCCCAAGAATGCAGGACTTGTTGATTCAGGTGAGTATAAAAATTCAGGAAGCTAACCAAATGATTGAAGACATAATATCAAATTGCAAAAGCTGCCAACCGACTAATACCAAACATACCCCCTCCAACCTAGGGACTAGACAATGAGACACCCGACCAGGTATGTACTGGGAGGTTGATTTTACTGAAATTAAACCTGCAAAATATGGCTTCAAGTATTTGCTAGTATTCATAGGTTCCTTCTCTGGATTGACAAAAGCTTTCCCCACTAAGCATGAGACAGCCAACATAGTGGCCTAGAAACTGGTTGAAGAGATATTGCCCAGGTATGGCTTTCCCACCACAACTGGGTCAGACAATGGCCCAGTGTCTGCATTCCAGGTGAGTCAGGGACTAGCTGCTGAATAGAGGACCAACTGGAAACTTCATTGTGCATACAGACCAGGGCAGACAGAGAGGGTAAATAGAATCCAAAAAAGAGACCTTAATGTAATTAGCTCTGGAGAGTGGCACAAACTGGTTGGCTCTCTTTCCCTTTGCCCTGTTCTGAGTCTGGAACTCACCTTATCACTTGTGCCTCACTCCCTTTGAAATAATGTATAGGCACCCTCCCCCCAATGATACCCAGCCTGCAGACTGACTTGATTGTTGAGATGGATTACCAAGACCTACTGGATGCCCTGCAGAAACTCCCAGTGGTTTAAAAAACTATCCGGCCCAAATTGTGAGCATTTCATGAATCTGCCTCTGCTCCTACCCCCCATCAGGTTTAAGCCAGGAGACTGGGTCCTCATCTGAAGACATCACCTGAGAGAGAACCTTGGAGCTGAAATGGAGAAGGCCCTACATAACCATCCTGACAACACCCACAGCACTCAAGGTCGATGGCATCGCTGCCTGGGTTCATCACTCACAGACCCATTCAGTCCACTCAGGGTCGGAGCATGGAAAGCCTCCAAACACCCTACGAATCCTCTGAAAGTCAGGCTTCAATGATGGGACCTTGTTGTAGTAAGTTTCCTAGTGTTAGTTTGGGCCCGGGAGTTTGTGACCTGCCCGGCCCACGGCGACGGTTTTGACCTGATGCGTGGCTTTTGTCCCCCAAAGAAATGAATCACACACTTATATTAACTTTATACTGTTGGCCCATGTCTCATGTACATTACTAGCTAGCTCTTTCATCTTAAATCAACCCATTTCTATTAATCTTCCCACCACATGGCTTACAGCTCATGGCTCACCTGTTTCTCCTACAGGTGCTTCTTCTTTGGGGGATGGAAGGAGACTGACTAACCCCACCCTTCTCTACCTGCCTGTGCTCTGATCCTTCACCCACTTCTACGGTGCTGTGCATAGGCCAAAACAGTACTTTATTGATAATGTGCAAAGAACATTCTACCACATTTCCTCTTTTCTGTCTAATTAAAAAGGAAGATTTCAATTTCCATATAGCAAAATTACAACAGAACAATTCTCAAGCAGAAATTACAGTCACAATATCCAGTCTATTTGTATTCACAAAATTAAAGAGAATATTCCATTATCTACCTTATCATTGTGAAAAGTGTGAGTCTAAAGTTTCATATCTAATATACCTTTTAAACCAAAAAGAACTATACCTATAATTATTAAACCTTCAACCACATCAAAGACCACAGAAGGATATATTATTATGCAAATAAACAGGAAGTGCAAGCAACTTCCAAAGTCTAGAAAATGACAGAGATGACACCTGTCTGCCTGGACAGTCACCCAAAGCAAAGTTCCTTTGTAACGTTGGGGCACCATCTTCAGCCTTCATGGCCCAAAGTCTCTGGCATACCTTTCATGATGCAGGAAATCTGACACAGTCCGTCAGTTGCTTCTCCTTGTGTCCTGAAGAATGCCTGGCAATTTTTTTCTGCAAAGCAGGAACCTGAAGGACCATCTTGGCTTGTTCTGCCAAAGTTCAGAGGTCACTTTCCTATGGAACCTGCATGTCCAGTTTATACAGCATACCATCAAGCAGTCAGTACCAGAACAGTTTCTTGTTCAGTGGCTAACTGTTGCCACAAAGTAAATTCCACATAAAGTTTCTTCATGCCCATCATTTTCCTGAAATTCATTGGTGCTGCCAGGAGCAGACCTATCTCACTGTCCAGAAAAATCTAAGTTCTTAAAATATTTTAAATGCCATTTTCTGCATGTCTTTGAAGTGTTTGAAGACTATCTAATTAAAATATATACCTACAAAAACCTAACTAACATGACTATAAGTTTGGTTATCATAGATGACTATTAATCTGCATTTCTCAATTACACATTACAAATTTAAATGAGTTACATCAGCATCATACCTTAACCAAGAGTAGAAAAATACATACAGCATAACAAAATTGACCTTAAGTTTATATCAATAAATCAAAATCTACTTATCTTTTCTAATCATTCCTATATCATATCCTTCTCCCCCCCCCATTTTTTAAGATTGACTATGACCATTAACCATTTATAATGAAAACAAACATTAACAAGTAATATTTTTGGGAAATTGGACATAGCTTTCTTTCTTTTACTACTTCCTGCTGTCAAAGGACAATGACGATCTCATGGGGTTTTGAAGCTGGATCATCTCAACTGGCCATCTTGGAATCTGATCTTCCCATCAGAAAATTTCAGGTGGCCTTGGCAAATGGAACCACATTTGCCTAGAACCAATCCACAGGTTTTGATCTTCTGTGGAGACAAAAGCAGAAACTCTTTTCCCAAGTAACGTATTCTTATAAACAGATTTCAAAGTCAAGATATCTTAAAAGTATATATATTTGTTTAACTTAGCAGCCTTAGCAATCAATTGTTTTTCTGCAGTTAGCTCATTAAAAGTTAAAAAAATTAAAAGAAAACAAAATAAACATAATCCAGACTCTCTGTTTATTTGCCTTCTTTCATGGCTTTTATCTTTATCTTTATTCCTATTTCTCCTTTTTCAAGGGCTTTCTTCACTCTTTTTTTCTCTCTCTCTGTAGCCTATGCATATTTTACATACATTGTTCCCCATTTAGAGGTTTTGAGAGTCTAAATCTGTTTTATTGAGAATTCTTAATCATTTTCCAACCCAAAGAGATTTTAAAATGTTGGTATCACTTTAATTGCTGACTCTGCCCCTTTTGGCAGCATTTCAATATGGTGGAGGAGCCCGGGAATCTCTGCTGCTGCCGGCAACCAGAGCAGACTCAGGAAATGCTGCTACCAGAAAAACCTTATTAAACTGTTTCCTTTCTGTTCAGTATAAGCAGAAACCTTAAATCAATCACACTTGTGCTAAGCCTTCCATGAAACGTATGAGTTTAAGCTGTGTGCCGCGGACGTGCCATTTTAAAATTCCTGCCTGAATACCATGCTGTCTTTGTACCATAAATCAACTCAAATATGCAATTCAAAAAGCTGCTTTTGGCTCTGTTTCAGTGATCTAGAACTCTCTTTAAGCTTTTTAAACTTTCTCAGGCTTTATGTGGCTGTTCGGCCCACCCAGAGATGCCATATGTTGTAGAAAGTTTTCCCGGCGCCCGTTTGGGGCGGGAGGTTTTGACCTGGTGCACGCAACTGAGGTTTTGAACCTGGTCCATGGCAGCTTTTGCCCCCCAAAGAAATGAATCAGACACTTATATTACTTCATACTGTTTGGCTCATGTCTCAAGCACATTACTAGCTAGCTCTTTCATCTTAAATCAACCCATTTCCATTCATCTACCCAACACGTGGCTCACAGCCCGTGGCTTACCTGAATTCCTACATGCTTCTTCTTTGGGGGATGGATGGAGACTGACTAACTCCACCCTCCTTCTGCTTGTCTCTTCCTCTGATACTCCACCCACTTCTATGGTGCTCTACATAGGCCAAATCAGTTATTTATTTACATCATACAGAGAACATTCCACCACATTTCCTCTTTTTTGTCTAGTCAGTGTGTCTTTAAATCTCCAGGCCTGGGAGGTCAGTGTACTTTGAATAATCTTTCTGCCAATGTAGCACAAGCCCTGGAAATATGCTGGGCTGTGTGTGACTAGTATACAATATGGCAATTTTACCCGTGCTGCAAACTTGTCTAAGCAATTGTCCAGTTATCTTTTAGGTAATTGGAAGGGAGAATTTGACAACCTGATGGAGCAGCTGAGGGTGGCTATCGTCATGATGAACTCGACCTGGGTGGACATCGGACTGGCAGAGGGATTGTCCTCATGGATCCCTGATGCCATGAACCATCTTAAGGAGTGGGTGGGTCTAGGAGCCTTGATGGGCCTCCTGGTGTTAGTCTCCTTGGTATGCCTGTGGTGCATTTACCGGATTAGGCTTCCCAGTGTTGCAATGCAGCCATGATTATTCAAGCCTTTACAGCCGTTGAAGCAGGACAGTCCCCTTATGCTTGGCTGGCTATCTTAAAAGATTAATTTTCCTAGGCACAGGATGTGAGGCTTGAACACTGCACTTGGGACCCGCAGAGACTTGGGCCCCAAGAAGAGCATGCCTGATTGCATGTGGGTTGATACCTCGCATCCCACCTCTGTGAAAAAGGGTATCGGACAGGTCTGGTACTCATCGGGTGGACGACACCTGAGTGAGGATCAGTATAATGTCCCTGGTCCACTCTACAGAGATCAGGCCTCTACTCTTGCTTGTTGCTATAATGTAAATAAGGGGGAACTGCAGGGAGCTGCGTGCAGCCACGCCTTAAAGAATGCGCTGGCTTCCGCCCTCCACCTTCCACATGGTGAGTGGTCTCAGTGACAAACAATTCCATATATGGCTAGGCTGAGGATCTGGCTTGCTTCCACGTACCTGGGACTATTGGTGGTGTCCATGGGGCGCACTAGGGTTGGCTGCCCAGAGGCTATCTAGGCCACGGGCGGGTGTTCCTGGGGTCAGAAGTCAGAGGTCAGTAGTCAGAAGTCAGAAGTCAAGGTTCCTGAATAAACTGCTAAAAGAAGAGCCTGGGTGTTGTGTCTTCCTTGCTGGTCGAGGTGGCTCTCGACAGGACCTAAGGTGACCAGAGGCCTCATCCTCATGATCCTGATGACCTCCCTTCTACCTGTGGCATCGGTGGATTTCAATCACCATATCCCTTGGAAACAGACATGAATAATCACCACTGAGAAGGATGACCAAATTCCTTTAGCCTCAACAGAGGATCTCCAGGATGCTTGGTGACTAGGCCTTAGAATAGACTTATGTGACTTAGCCACTGGCACATGGGATGTTCTGAACAGACTTTGACAAGGACCTCCCTGAATGTGAAGGCTGAGAATGCTGTGACTCACTACCCTGTCCCTCTGCAGGGATAGGGAAGGCATTGGATAGACTGTAGCCACTTTTTCCTATCTATGTATGCCCTGGGAATGGGAGGGGCAGATCAGAGTCTAATAGGTATGGAGGAGCAGCTGATATCTTTTGTAAAAGAATGGGGTTGGTTGCGAGAGATCCAGTAACACTAGAAACATGGCTCATCATGGGATCTCCTAACAGTCACCAGAAACCACTCAGGCCCAGGGCTGGTACGAGACTTTTGTGAAGAACACCCAGGAGCTTATAAGGGTGTCAGCTCCAACCAAGTGGGGGATAGGAGGTGGGATCTCTTTAGGGGGCTAGCACCTTTCACTTTTCTCCACCCAGAGGTGAGCTAGATGGCTCGCTTGGTGATAGAGGTGGGGGGCCCTCTGACTAGCTTTTATGATTGGGGCTTCAGTTGTACAGCCAAACAATAAAACCATGCCTACATTTCTTTGGGTGTCGGTGTGGTTCTGGCAGTTTTCTCTGGGGTTCCTTGAGACTATGGTACAACAGAAAGGAAATGGCTTCATTTCCTGGTCTGGACACTGTTCTAGCTTCATTCCTGTTGATATGATAAAAACGCTCTGACCCAATAACTAAAAAACAAATAAATTAACAACCCACTTAGGGGATAAAGGGATTTATTTTAGTTTAGAATTCCAGGTTACAGTCCATTATTGTGGGAAAGTCAAGGCAGGAACTTCAAAGAGCTGGTCATACCACATTCATAGTCAAGGTAAGAGAGAAACAAATGTACACATGCTCAATTGCTTGCTTTGTGCTCATCTTGATTTCTTCACTTTTATACAGTGTAGGATTCCCTGCCTAGGGAATAGTCCTGCCCTTAGTGGCCTGGGTCTTCCCACATCAATGAGCTTAATTAAGAAATTCACCCACGGACATGCCCACAGACCAACCAAATACAGACAATCCCTCGTTGAGACCCTCCTCCACGTGAGTCTAGATTGTGTCAAGTTGACAGTTAAGGCCCAACTATCACAAGGGATATGGTTTATTGTAGTGGGAAAGACACAGGGGTAGGTGACTCCATGGTGGCAAGATCTTGAGGCTTAGACTCCTCACTCCTTTATATCTTGATGGAACAGGAGACAGAAAACATGGGTAAAACACAGATGGGCCAGGATATAAATCTCAAGTCCTTCCTTCCAGATATCCTCTTTCTCCAGTTAGGCCTTACCATTCCAATGTTCTACAACTCCCAAATCCAGAGCCATTAGCTGGGGTGCAAGTGTTCAAATACAGGAACCTGTAGGAACATTTCACAAATAAACCATAGCACTCTGTTTCTAACCCCAATAAGCCCACAGCTACCTCACAATCTAAAGTTTTTCCAGTTCACTTTAAAAGTCCCTGTGACTTAGCAGCTGCAATACTGTTCAAAAGTCTAAAATCTCTTCTGGGATCCAAAGCTGTTTCTTAACTGAGAGCCATTATAGAAATAAAACACCAAGTAATACATTTTCCACAGACAAAGGCTTAGAGTGACTTGTCTCCATACTAAAATGGAGAAATAGAGGGTGTCTACATCATGGGGATAAAAACAGTCCATCAAAAAGCAACTTAGGAAGAAAAGAGTTTGTTGAGCTTACAATTCCAAGCCATAATCTATCACTGAGGGGACATCAAGGCAGAAACTTCAAATGGTTAGCCACATCATATCCACAATTAAGAGCAGAAACATGTGCCCAGTTGCTCATTTGCCTTTCCTTAGCTTGATTTCTTCACTTGTAGATAGTTTAGGCTCCCTGTGTAGCAAATGGTACTGCCCCCAGAAGCTTGGGTCTTCCACCTATCTACCCACAGACATGTCCACAAGCCAACCAAATGTAGACAATTCCTCATTGAGACCCTCTTCTCAGGTGCTCTTAGGTAGTGTTGATAATTGAAGCTGACCATCACAAGAACCCAGTGAGCAAAGATCAAGCCAAAGTAAGACTGGAACTCAGCAGGGAAAAGATCAAATGCTTAAGTTCTATATTTGGTTGGCATCGCTTGGCAAGCCCTACCTCTCTAGCTCTGTTGGTTGCAAAACATTATCTCTATGGACCAAGTTCTACTCAGCACCTGTAACTTTTCTTGCCGGACATTCAGATTTCTGGTATCTCCAGTATCCTGAGGTCTCCACTGTAGCTTGGGATTCCTCTTCATTGCTTCTTGCACAGCCCATTCAAGAGTTTCACATTGTCTTGCCTCAGCAGCTTTCTGGAAACTGTCATAAGCTTCTTTCGTTCTCTCACTGGTGTACCCTACATCCTTCCAAATCAGCATCATGTGGATGATGCCAGAGTTCCCTCAGCTTGAGGTATAGCTAAATGGTCTCTGAACATTTCCTTGTATGGAACTGGAAAAACTTTTTTTCTAGATGGATCTGCTGGAGAAGGATGCCTCAAGAGTTCTCTGTAAAATCCCTTTCTTTTGGAATGGAAGTTTTTCAAATGAGTTTGCATTCTATTTTGAGTCCCAGACTGGCCTGGATGTTTAACTTCCCCATGTGTGGAGCCTCTAGATGCTGTTCCTCTGATTCAACTACACGTTTGAGGGTTCTCCTTATGTGTGAGTCTCTCTAATGGTATACCATTGACCTTGTGTCTTCTGTGTACATTAACTCCATTTATACCCCTTTCCCATCTTTCTGCTTCCCTCCCTGTAAAGATGAATAAGAGCAGCAACAAACCCACCCTGGCCTGGACATTGTGCAGTCTTGAAATTGCTTCATCAGCCCTTCACAAAACTCAAATCCAAGTGGATCAAAGACCTTAACATAAACCCACCCACATGAACCTGATAGAAAAGAAAGTGGGAAATACCCTCCAATGAATTGGCACAGGTAACCACTTCCTAAATATAGCACCAGCACAGATACTAAGAACAACAATCAATAAATGGGACCTCCTGAAACTGAGAAGCCTCTGTAAGGCCAAGGATACAGTCATTAAGACAAAATGACAGTCTACAGAATGGAAAAAGATTTTCACCAACCCTACAAGTAACAGAGGACTGATCTCTAAAATATATAGAGAACTGAAGAAACTAGAGCCCAAAACCTTGAATAACCCAATCAAAAAAATGGAATTCAGAACTAAAAAGGGAATTCTCAGCAGAAGAATTACAAATGGCTGAAAGGGACTTGAAAAAGTGTTCAACATCTTTAGCTATCAGAGAAATGCAAATCAAAACAACTTTGAGATACCACCTTACATCTGTCAGATTGACTAAGATAAAAGACACAGATGACAGCCTATGCTGGAGAGGGTGTGGAGCAAGGGGAACATTCCTCTATTGTTGGTGGGAGTGCAAACTTGTTCAGTCACTCTGGAATGTAGTATGGCGGTTTCTCAGAAAACTGGAAATCAATCTCCTCAAAGATCCACAAATACCACTTCTGGGTGTATACCCTAAAGAGGCACATTCACACTCCAAAGGTATTAGCTCAACTATGTTCATAGCAGCATTATTTGTAATAGCAAGAACCTGGAAACAACCTAGATGCCCCTCAACTGAAGAATGAATTAGCAAACTGGTACATCTACACAATGGAGTACTACTCAGAGGTAAGAAAAAATGATATCCTAAAATTTGCAGGCAAATGGATGGATTTGGAGAATAACCTCCTGAGAGAAGTATCACAAACACAGAAAAATAAGCAGGGGATGTACTCACTAGTGGACTTTAAACAAAAAGCAAAGCATGTCTGTAAGGATTCCTGGCATTCCACGTAGCTGAATCAGCTCGGCTCAGGTGGGATGCACCTTGTATGGAGGCATGCCCTTGGGCATGGCTGCGTAAACCCTGTGGCATTGCGTACAGAAGCAACTTCCTGGACCCATGATGCATAGCCGTCCATGCCCCTTCCCTTAAAAGAGACCACACACATGTTCGACTCTCTCTGTCCCCTGACTTCTGTCCTGCTCCTCTGCTTCTGCACCCGCCTGGGAATTCTCTCTTAAATAAACTCTCGTGTGTGGCCTTGATAGTATATATTTGCTTTCACGCGTAAAACTCACAATGTCCAAGCTGCAAACCACAACCACTGAACAGCTTGGGATCTGAAACACCTTGGACTGGCACCTTGGAGCCCATTCTCTCCAGAGGAACACCTGACTCAGTCTTAATGTTGGGGTGAGGAAAGCAGATCTGCCTGGAGTGGATGCTGAACTAAGCCACCTTGGGACCTTGGGACCTCCTGCCCTTGCTGGGGAGGAGATAAGGAGATGGAGAGAAGAGTGGGTGACTGGGAGGGGTAGGAGGGGGAAGGGAGTCTGAACAAGGGAATACATGGATAAAAAAATTATGACTTTATTCATAATAATTCATAATAATAATAAAAAGAAATTGCTTCACCAGACAACTTAATTTAGTACTTTTGATTTGACCACATTCAAATTTCCAAGGCATGAGTAGAGTGTGACTAGACTCTTTCTAAGCTGTAATACAACAGTCTCTAAGCGCATTCACAACCAAGTTCTTACTGTCTCTGAGAGCCCCACAAGCCTGGACCACGTTGCCCTAATACAAGAGAAAATGGGGCAGGTTTTTATTTTTAAGATTCTGTAGAAGTGAGTTTCACAGTGGAGAGAATGTAAAAGTGGCAGGCATGAAACAGTGCCTCCCAAATTAAAATCTATTTCTACTGTCTTTTTCCCTCCAGAGGCTGGTATTCCAGAGTGTTACAGTCTTCCCATACTGAACTATCACAGACTCCTACCCAAAGTCCCTGTCTTCCTGGGGCTCAAGATTCCCCTCTCTCCCCCTTTGGACACATGGATTCAGTCATGTATCAGACTGCAACTCTTCAATCCTAAAAACTCTTCAATCCTAAAATAAACTGAAATTGACTACATAAGCAGACAACGCTTGGTTAGCCAGCCTGTACGTATTCCTGACACTCCACGTGATGAACCCAACATGGTACTGAGTGTAAGAATTCCTGGTACTCCATGTGGTAAAGCCAACATGGCTCTGGCAGGACGCACCTCTTATGGAGGCACGGCCTTAAACATTGCTGTGTAAACCATGTTGCGGTCTGTCTCTCCTCCTCTCCTGCTTCTTTGCTCCTGTACCCACCTGGGAACTCTTATAAATAAACTCTTGTGTGGCCTTGGTATTGTGTGTGTGTGTGTCTGTGTGTATTCTCACGTCCAAAACCAACACTACTTCTTACTTGTGATGGACTCTAAATGTACCTCATCTTGAAAGCAGACCATAAGGATCCATTTCGTATATTAGTAAAGAGAACCTGGGTACCACAATGGTTGTTCATGCCTGGAGGTTGAGGTGGGAGAGGTCAGAAGATAAGAGCCAGGAGGAACTGAAAGGGAATGGAAGCTTCCCTTCAAAAACCCAGAGAGAGAGGCTGAGTCAGAAGCTTCTAGTAGGTGAATAAGAGAGAAAGCAAACAGAAAGGTGAGGATGAAGTGTGTGTGTGGTCTACTCCTTCCCCCTCTGTCTTTCTCTTTCCTGCCCTTCTCTGGGTGTGTGACACCTGGCAGTGAGTGTGTATGTCTCTCCCCACATACAAAAAAACTAACACCCAAACAAAGGAAATAGTTGACTTACACAGCTTTTCAGATGGGAGTGGGGTGGGAAATTCCACTTATGAACTCAGTGTCAAGGACTCAGACATGAGCTAAGATAGATTCACCTGGTAGCTCTGAGGGGCAGGGCCTGGGCTTGCTGCCATCCTCCATGGGATCTATGTGCTGTCACAGCAGGAACTTGTCTGCTGCAGGAGCATAGCTTGATTTCTGAGCATAAAGCAGCTATGGTGCCTGTGATCTAGTGGAGCTTGGGCAGGAGATTGGTAAGTCATCTTTTTACAGATGTCAAGACAAGATGCACAAAGCAATTATGGAGAGAATGTGGGGCTGAGTGAGAGACCCAAACACTCACCACAGAGGTCTACTTTCTTCAGCTAGATTCCTCTTGTGAAACGTTTTTGTAGTCTCTCAAAACACATCAGCTTGGGACAAAGTGTTCAAACACACAAGCCTATGGGAGATATTTCTCAAACAAATCATAGCAATGGATTAGTTAGATCAGCTTAGTCATAAAACAGTTTATACACATTAAGAAAAAAATCTTCCTCTGTGCCCCACCCACACACCTACCCATTTCCACCTGCTTAAACATGAATCAGGACAGTTAGTAAAAGCCCACCCCCCTTATCAGGCTAGTGATCTTCAAGGTAGAATGATTCATTCAATTCTCCACAATAAGGCAGAATTGGTCCACCTGGTTGCTCTCAACTTGGAGATGAGAAAGAGGGGTGTGCTCTCCATTGGAAATTCTTAAGGCGTCTGTGTAGACTAAGAACCTGGCCTCAACTCTTACCCTTCAGCAGGCATTACAGAGACAGGACCAGACAGAAGGCCATCTCCTTTCTTTACCTCAGCTCTGAAGATATTTCTAGGGCAAGTCCAAGGACAAATCATCAGTGACACAATCAATCATCAAGTCATGTCCTCAAGGCAGGATAAAAGGCTGTGGACCAGATAGAGTAGGAGGAAACAATGGTACTCAGGGTGAAGGCAGATGTGTGGCTGGCAAGACCCTGGCAGTGCTTGCCCAGTATGAGGACTCTGGGCACCACAGCAGCACTGGCCCCTAAGACACTGCAGCCCTTTGAAGCCATACCACAGTACTCCAGAAATAAGTGGCTGAAGGTGATGCAGATCATGAGGGGGCAGGGCCAAGAGAATCTGCACCTGGAGATGCACCAGGCCTTCCAGGAGCTGGGGCCCATTTTCAGGTAAAGGTCTTCCTGACCCAGAGCTGAGCACAGACAGAGCTTCCTGGTCCTCTGGTTGCTCAGGCTAAGCAGGGTAGGAGGTGCTGCATTCCCCAGTAGGCACCAGGCACTTCCTCTTTAGGAAGACAGGGAGGGAGCACAGGAGGTTATGGGCCTGACTCATGGAGACCATGGTTCTCCCCATGGGCAGAGAAAGGCGCTGCTCATCACTGAGAGAACAGAGTGTCAGGAGCCCTGAAGTGAAGAGGAGTCAGGTAGACAGTGGGAATGCCCTCCTGGGGAGGGGGGCAAGGGCTAGGAGAAGATGAGTTGAGAGAGCACACAGCCAGGGCTGGCTTTGCAGGGTGCTCAGGTGGAGGGCATTCCACCCATAGCAGGGCTCTGTTCTTCATCCCACAGGTACAGTATAGGAAGAACACAGATTGTGTCTGTGATGCAGCCAGAGGATGCCGAGAAGCTGATGCAGGTGCAGAATACGTGGCCCTATCGCAAGCCCTTGGAATCCTGGGTGGCCCACAGAGAACAGCGTGGCCTGAGACGTGGCGTGTTCTTGCTGTGAGTGGACATTGGGAATGAGGAGGGAGGTGGGACTATTCTGAACACAGGGTACTGAACTAGCTGGAGTGAATGTAAAGACCAGTCACTGCCAAGCATAGATTGGTACCATGTCATAGACGTTTTGGGTCTGAGGGGGAGGGAGATGACCAAATATGTATGAGAGAAACTATGATTCTCTATCCAGCACTTGCTCTGAATAGGTTCTTCTCCAAGGTATGGCTCTCCTTCCAACAGCTTATAGCAATGCTCTAAGATGGTGGGGGTGGGGAGATCCACTGGCTAGAGCCATAGCCATATTCTGCCACAGCCAGATGACAAGCAATGCAGTCTCGCTTCATTAGGAGTGCCTTCACTCAGAGAGATTAGGTGTAGACAGTCCTGGGGATGAAGGGGTGGAGAGCAGGAAGTTGCTGGTTTTGTGGGCTCACAAACATTGAATAATGTGGTGAAAGATGGGAAGTGTTCCCTCCTGCATCGGGGTGCACATCTGGAGAGGCAACTGGGGGCTCCTTGTGGCCTAGGCTATATGAATGGCAAAGGAAGTAAAAGGAAGTCAGGGTGTGGACAGCTGCCTGAGACCACATAAAGAGAGTTATTTTCTTAGTAATGGTTTAGAGAGTTAGTTCCTTAGAACCTTGACTGAAATCATCCAGAAGCAAGGAAATGTTCCAGAGGCAGTGGTGCAGAGCCGTGTGTACATATATACGCACATGTCTTGCATCTGTATACTTGTGATTTTAAACTTACTAGTATTTATTTGAAACTCTGATCTCATGATATGTCCAGATATAGGACTTCACTCACTGAAGGAATATACATTTACATCACTGTGTACAGCGCTTCTCTTAAGTTTATGCACATAGGGACTAAGGTGTTCACACATGTTTTTGAGGTCTTGTGTGGGTAACATGTGTGTATGTACATGTGCATGTGATCACTTTCAATTGTTGTGGTGCTGTAGCAAGCTAAGGGATGCATTCTTCATGTGTGGTTTAGTGTGAAAGCTCCTGCCTTTTGAACCTGACACCTTTTTGCCCCAATTTCTATGAGAGACAGAAAGATGGGTACAGGCTTGGGCCAGCCCCTTCCTGGAAAGTGTCTATAGCTCTGCTCTGTGCCTTGCAGAAATGGGCCTGAATGGAGCTTCAACCGTCTGAGGCTGAATCCAAATGTGCTGTCACCAAAGGCTGTTCAAAAGTTTGTCCCCATGGTGGACATGGTAGCAAGGGACTTCTTGGAGGCCCTGAAGAAGAAGATCTCGGTGAATGCCCATAGAAGTGTCTCCATAGACTTTTATTCCAGCTTATTCAACTATACCATAGAAGGTGTGTGACCTTGGGAAAGTTCCAGATTGAGGGATACCAGGAAAGCAGAGGCCAAGGAGAAGGGAGGGGAAGACAGCATTGAGACCAGGGACTGCTTTGGCTCAGCAATAATATTTTTTCTGCAGCCAGTCACCTTGTTCTTTATGGAACGCGGCTGGGTCTCATTGGCCATAACCGAAGTCCTGAAGTCCTAAAGTTCACCCAGGCCTTACAATCTCTGTTGAAGACCACCTCACAGCTCCTGTTATTGCCCAGCAGCCTGACTCGCTGGACGTGCAGCCAGTTGTGGAAAGAGAATTTTGAGTCTTGGGATATCATCTCTGAGTATGGTGAGGGCCACTGACCTGGACACCACCATGGAATAGGGCACAATGATCACATAATTACCATTCACCTTAATTTTCTTCAAAGGGCTGTGACTACTTACAAACCTTCTCCTATGATTCCACAGTGAGTTTAGGATGGTATAACCAGCAATAGTGGTCCACATGCAGGAAACTGAGGTGCTAGGGTCATATATGATAAGATAGGGTGATGGAGAGGCCTGTCCCAGTATCATGATCCCATGTTTTCTCTTCTTCTACAGTCTTCAGATCTGTCAAGAATGTATATCAAGAGCTAGCACAGGGTCGCCCACAGTCCTGGAGTGTCATATCAGAGCTGATAGCAGAGGGTGCTCTGTCAATGGATGCCATCCAGGCCAATTCCCTGGAACTCACTGCTGGAAGTGTGGACACGGTCAGGATCTCACAGAGAATAAATCCCACCCTGACATTCCCTAGTGTTCCCCCAAAGCATAGTTCCCTTCTCACCTGGGTCACCCAATTCTGTTCCCTCATCATAGCCATTTGCTGCAATGCCAGTGAAATATCAAAGAAAAAGGAGACCCTAGCTGAAAAGTTTGTAGACAAGGCCTGTACATTTTAGTCCAGGTGCAAGTCAGGTTAGAAAAACCACACAAGCAAGAGACTACCCGTCACTTCCTCCAATGCATGAGCATGCTGTGAGCCTATGGGAACAGTGAGTGGCCAAGACTCCTCTGGTGGGCTATGGAGCAGGTATTCAGGTTAGTGTAAGCTTGAGGCAGATGCAAGGAAAGACAAATCCAAGGGAGCAATAGACACCAAATTACCTACTGATGCAGAAGGGAAAAAAAAATCACAGTGCAGTCCGGAAGGTAATGTGGGTCCAGGTACAAGTTTCCTGGCTGACAAAGGACCCTTCTTCAAGAGACTGCTCTGGGTTAGGCTTCTTGATTAGAGACAAAGGCCTCAAGTTCTAGAGAAGAAAGAGTCTGGACAGAGGCCATGATGTTCCCACCATGAAGTAGTATTTAGGAGGAAATAAGGATGAGCACAGGGCTTGTGGGAGTGAGAAGCCAGAGCTGCAGGAAGTAAAAACAGAGACCGGAGAGCCCATGAAAGGGAGTCTGAAAAGCCAAAGTTGTATGCACACACTCCAAAGCTTGGGGAGGCAACAGCTATTTGAAGCAAACGACACAGGGCCAGATGAGGCCAACAGGGATCTGATCCCTAATAGGAAGGGCCGTGCACCAGGTCTTATGCCAATAAACCAGCATAAAGCCAAGCTGATATGTCCAATGTGGAGCATGGAAGCAGACCAGTGACTCAGGGAGACATCTATGAGATTGATTTGTGGGCCATACCATTGAAAGAGGCATTTTAGCTCTAGAGGCTCAGGGCTCAAACCAGTCAGGAGGAGTCAGGGTGAAGAGCTGTGACCCATTCACTAGAGGTTTGGACAAAAGGCCAATCGGAAGGGGTATGTGGACAGCCAGTGAAAATTAGGCATTGGAGAAGGTAGATGTGGGTGACAGTTTCCTTTGGTGATACGAGGAATCCATCTCAGTGGGCACCAGATCAGATTGTGAGCTCTCAATGTTGAAGGTGCTGAGGTGTTGGCCAGAACTGTGATGTCAGAGATTTTCCCTTAGAATGTACGGTAAAAAGTTAAGGGGACATCTGAATGAGGGTTCCACATTGCGTAGGGATGCCCTTTGTGGGGGTCAGGGCTGATGTGAGATTGCTCTCTGGCTCCTGCAGACAGCAGTCCCATTGGTAATGACCCTCTTTGAGTTGGCTCGGAACCCAGATATTCAGCAGGCACTTCGGCAGGAGAGCTTGGCAGCAGAGGCCAGCATTTCTGCGAACCCTCAGAGGGCTATGTCAGACCTGCCACTGTTGCGGGCTGCCCTTAAAGAGACCTTAAGGTAGGTGCTGGTTGCCCTCTCCCTGCTGTTCTGTTCCCTCTTTCTTCTTGGGCTGAGGGTAGCCATGTTCTCTGCTCTTCTTGGCTGGATGCTGTTGTTCCTCTGGAGGTTGGCTGAGCTCAGCATAGCCAGCATGGCCCTGGGGTTTTGAGGGAGAAAGGTGCAGATGTGGACAGGAGAAGCCCTTCATAGATGAGGCCTCTCCTATTGCTCCTACTTTCAGGCTCTACCCTGTTGCTAGCATTTTGGAGAGATTTTTAAGCTCAGACTTGGTGCTTCAGAACTACCATGTCCCTGCTGGGGTGAGTGATTTCTACAAACTCACAATTGCCCTCTTCTGCATCTCCCCAAAGAGGCAGCTGACCTTGCCTTTGGCTTCTGCCCACAGACATTGGTTCTACTTTATCTCTACTCCATGGGACGAAACCCTTCAGTATTTCCGAGGCCTGAGCGCTACACACCCCAGCGCTGGCTGGAGAAGAAAAGTAATTTCCAGCACCTGGCCTTTGGTTTGGGGGTGCGCCAGTGCCTGGGGAGGCGCCTGGCAGAAGCGGAGATGCTACTTCTACTGCACCATGTGAGCAGCTCTGGGTGGAGCTTGTGGGATGGGGTGTGGGCTGGATGGGTAGAGGTGAGCAACTAAGACACACCTTTAGAGTTTATCTGAGTTGGGCTGTCTGGCTCACCAGAGCAGGTATCCAGGGAGGGAAGGATCCTAAGAATAAGGTCGAGAAGGATGGGGCCTGCAAAGTAGTGTGGGCATGCAGAACCTACATTAAGTCTTTAGTGGTAGCTTGGTGGGTGGGTGTGGTCTCTAGAGCAGGACCAGGCCCTCACTGCCATACAGGAGGTCCGCTTTGTAGCATGGTGGCAGCACTAAACAGCTTACAGGAGCTGGGCCAGTGCTCTGCCCTGCAGAGGAGGCTGGATGGAGTACTTACTTGTGTTCCAGATCCTGAAATCCTTCCAGGTGGAGACACTCAGGCAAGAGGACGTGCAGATGGCCTACAGATTTGTTTTGGTGCCCAGCTCCAGTCCCCTGCTCACTTTTAGGCCTGTCAGCTAGTCACACAACCCTTTTGGTGTCCTAGGAGGCCAGCAGCTTCCTCATATTCCTATGACATTTTACCCCTCTTTTCTCCCTTGGGGCACTAGCCTGTGGCCATGCTAACATTCTTGTCTAGGATATGACAGGCTGTGATTCAAGGCCAGGCAATGGCTCTGGAGGGTTACTGTCTTTTCATAGTCATCCCTCTCATGCACACCCCCAGCCTCCTACTGTGATCATTCAAATGAGCCCATATGCTGACTTTACCTTCCTGTCTGGTCCCAAACATCCTTGTTCGACTCTTCCTGACTTCTTTTCTAAATTTTATTTGTATTGTTTGAGTGTTATGCAAGAGAAACCCAACATCAGAAAGGTCATCTCATGTCAATAGTGAAAGTTTATGAGATCACTCATTATACAGTCTACAGAGAGACAGAACTGCCTATGAAACTAATGTGTATGCTTGCACACTCCAGATGTCATGTGGTATGGTTCAGACCTCAGGGGAACAGTGGAGGCTCAGTGATCATCCTCCAGTCCTTCAGTCCAGCCCATGTGCAGATTCTAGGGATGCTGATAAGGGCCAAGGGACTCAAGTAAGGAGAGAGAGAGAGAGAGAGAGAGAGAGATCCTGGTAACACAAGTGTTAGAAGTTAGTTAGCAAACTTCATAATAGCTTCTGTCACATCTTTTCTGGTCAATAGATGAGCACATATCAGAAGTAAGACTCACTTGGGGCATTTGGAATAGCAGTGTGTAATACTCTTCATCCTCCACCTTCCTAGCCTACATACACCACTGGCCAAAGCACAGTGCACCATGCAGGGAGATGATGTGCCCTGGATCATAAGCATGCCTAATCACACTCTCCTTACCTTATTCCTTCTTAGCTGTCCCAATAATATATAAACCATGTCTCTTATGAACAATGGAAATGTGTCTGTCTTTGCATTAAAAAAAATCAATCCACCCATCAAGCAATCAAAATTCATCTGGTAAATTAGTAAAATATGCTTATAACATTCAGTATAAGGCCTTAAAGCCCTCACTATAAAACTCACTTTAGGGATTGGAGAGTTGGCTTAGTGGTTAAGAACTTGCTGCTTTTGCAGAGGATTTGGGCTTGGTTCCCAGCAACAATGCAAAGCAGCTTACAACAGTCTGCAGCTACTGCTCTCAATGATATGACACCCTTTCTAGGCTCTTTGGATACCCACCATCAGGATCTAAACAAATAACAAAGAAGAAAAATCACTTTGAGAAGGCAAGAAACAACAATATCAGTGGTAAAACAATAAAAATCCATGAACAGATAACAAACACACCCACAAAGAAAATATAAAGTAACCTCTGGCTCTTACTCTCTCTATCATTCTCTCCAAGATGTGAAAAACTCTACTCAGGAGAAAACACCAGATGAGTGCACATCCATTGACGTGCTGCAGAATACCCCAGCAATGTTTAAAGCATCAGTCAGAGAGCACACAGGAGGGCAGAGTCAAAGATCACACACTTACTACACACCACAGAAGGCATCTTGGGTTCCTACCTAGAAGCAAAGCTAATGTACATCACTGGAAAAACTGGTGAAAATAATTGTCTTCTATGACTCAAGGAAATCTAGGAAAGGGGCATGTGAGTGCACATGCACACATATATGCATGCATGCTTGCATATGAAGATGGTAGTGGGCACTAGTTGTCTGCTTCTAGAACTCTTCAACAAGGTCTCTCACTGAACCCAGAGTCCACAGTTGGTAAAATTATGGCATTAGTGAGCTCCAGGATTCCATCCATCCCGCCTCCAGCTTTTATCCAGGTACTAGGATCTAAACTCAGGACCTCAAAAGAGCATGGCAGGCATTTTTACCAACTGTGCCATGTCCTCAGCCTGCCAAAGTTCATTTTTTTTTGTATTGATAAACACCACTTTGATTATGTGAGATGTTAGCCCTAGAGGAAGTCAGCCAAATGACAGGGTAAATTCTCTGTGCTTGTCCATAACACTTGGGCAATTATAAAATGACTGCAATGTGAATAGGAATAAACACATACGTGGGCTGTTTCCTCACCACATTTGCATAATATGAGCTGCATGCTTATATAATGGAGAGTGGTTGAATAAACTATGATTTGTTCTCAAGTGGCTGGACTATACGGGTCTTGCAGCTTCACCTTGCAGGGAACAAGATGAGGTAGGCCACAGAGACTGAAGCTTCTCTTTGTCTTTCTTTTTCTCTAAGTTTTGAGTCATCTTTACATCCATGATCAGAAATATCAAGGAAGTCAGAGATGACTCAGCAGTTAAGGGCATTGGCTGTTCTTGCAGAGGACATCAGTTTGATTCCTAGCACCCATATGGCAGCTCAAAAATACCCATAACTCAAATTCCATGAGATCGACACTGTCTTCTGAACACTGATGTCCCTGCATACATGTAGGTCTCTACAAACATCCCCACACATACACATGGAAACAAACCCAAGTGCAGAGCCCTTTATAATCAGAGCCAAGCTTAGCTCTTAAGACACATCTGGCTGTTTATTATACTTACCAAATGTAATGATATCTGTGTGACACTCATTCACAGCTCAGACAAAACCCCACAAGGTTTTAAATATATAAATTTCAACTATGGCACAAATTCTATTTAGTATTATAATAAAACTCAGAGAATGATATTGGGGAAAAGC
Source organism: Sigmodon hispidus (assembly GCA_004025045.1). Lineage (NCBI taxonomy): Eukaryota > Metazoa > Chordata > Mammalia > Rodentia > Cricetidae > Sigmodon > Sigmodon hispidus. The sequence continues at coordinate 22,435 of PVIH01023062.1, forward strand.
TGAAATAACAGAGAGACAGGAAATGAAATACAGCCAATTCTCAAGTAAACTCCTTAGGTCAAACCAAGTAGGTCAGACTGACTGGGATTTAGGGGCGGCACTCTCCATGGAGCACTATGGATGTAAACAGTAAGTATTCTTTAAGAGATCACACATCTGCATTTCTTAGAACTGTCTGGACTCAAGCTGAGACACATTCCAAATGTCACTGGGCTCAGGACACCAAAGCAGAGGCCCTGAACAGAAACTGCAGAGCATGTATGGCTCCTGGATGTGTATTTCTTACAGCTGCTGCTACAGTGAGGCCCCACGGAGCATTGGGGCTAAAAAGGAGAGTGCAGAGGAGGTGAATCCCACCCAGATGTGATGGAAGAAATTGGAGCTACAAGAGAGATGGAATGGAAGAGCCTCTGGGAAGAGAAGATAGATCCTCCCTGCAAAAGGAGCAAGGTATGGGTGACTGGACCCTCAGCCACAGTGCTGGAGGCCAGCAGAGGCTGTGGTACACACAGCAGAGATGGTCATGATTCTGTTGCTCTCTTGTTTTGCTTTAATTTAACCAGCTCCCAACCCCTCATATTTTCCTGCAGGATGGCTGCGGAGGGGGGTGACAGAACTGCCATGGATCTTCTGCAAGCTGTAATATGTATAATATCTGCTGTGTGCCTCAGCCCGAATGAGATCAGAGGTGACCTTGGCAGAATAATGCAGCCTGGATTCTTTCCATGTCCTTGGGGTAGCAGAGCAGTCATCGCTTTCCTCCTGTGACAGAATATTCTCCCCAGCTCTATCCTTTTGCACAACCTCTGGATACTCCTGGGTAGAAATGTGTGTGTGTGTGGGGGGGGGGGGTTCTGAGTCATATGACATGGCCCTTCACTGCTCACCCACACAAATCTGGAGATTTGGGCCTTTTGAAGAAACTGCAGGTTCCCAGAGGTTCCACCAAACACTTGACTTTGGGTTCTGTAGCCTTTGGATTCTCCAGATTCCATTATCTATTATCTGTGTTATGTGGATGAGCTGGGGACTGTCTCTTCTACTTTTCCAAAGAGTGCCATATTGTATGACTTGGGGGTGGTCCATGGCTATAATTTCAATGTTCAGGAGGTCAGCCTGAAGGGAGATGAGAGTGAATGGGCCATTGTAAAAAGGAAACTCACCATCTGTGCTGTTAAATTGTAAACTAATTGTAAACTTATTGGAGGAATGCCCCGCCTTGCTCTCACGCCCCACACCAGGAATTCAGCTCTCAGATAGCGCTGGAATTCATTTACCCACCCAAATTCCGAAGAAGAAGACAAACAATACCTGGCCCGACCAGGTGGCTGAGCCATGATGACTCCACTCCCCCCCCCCCCCCCCCCCCCCCCCGTAGAACTTCCCTTAAAAGCTCTGTAAGCCTTGGGCTCGGGTCGCTAGCTTCCCTTTTTTGCTGGTGACCCACGGGCTCGTGTTCATTAAAGCTTCTTTTTGCTACCCGATATTGGAGTGAAGCTCTCTGTTTTGGGATGCCGACTCTAACAAGAGAAGGATTCCTACATGCTCCAGGCCATCATGGGATAAGTCATATATTCCTGATTAATCTGAGACTCTGTTTCAAAAAAAAAAAAATCTAAATAAGGAAATAATTAAGCCTCAATCCTGTATGAGAGCATTTGCCTATTTCTCTGAATGGAATGCTTCTCTCTCTGAGGCATAATGAAGGAAGTGTGGGAAACTCTCTGGTTAACAGCAGTGACCTGCAGACATCCTGATCCCTGCTGCCTTGGCCTTCTCCCAGGCATTCAGTTAGGGCTATATGTAGGCTTTACCCTGCCCTCATTCCACACCTTCAAGGTATTTAAGCTCTGGCCCTTAGACCTGCCTGTGATTTCCCCTCCTCCTTCCCCCACCTCACTTCTGGGAGCTTGAGAGTCACCGGGGGAATTTACTCATGAAACCTGTCTTTTTAATTGACATTGTCTGGCTTATTGCATCTGCAGAGGAACCTTCAATCAGGGATCCAAAAATATTTATCACCAGGCTAGGCTGAAATGTAAGACTTCAGTCAGAACTAACCAGAAGAGAAATCTGAAGAGGAAAATGTATTTTAACACCTGCCCAGTATTAAGGATCCTGCCTCAAAACACCCATTGAAATCAAATATTTCTTCAAGTAGAAGCATCAAATAACCAATTTTTCTCCTCTGCTAACTTGTGAGCAAACCAAACTCTCTCAAAAATCCAGATATAAGAGATCAGCCCTTCTCCTATGGCTGCCCTGCTTCTGTTAAGGATGCTGTGAGGGGAAAGTGTCAATGTTTTAATAGGGGTTTATTTCAGACTCCAGAGATAAACATTTCCTCAACACCAACAACAAAATGATATTGTTAATGCATTACCTGAGGCATTGAAACCAGGCTCCAGAAAGGTGGTGGTGGTGGTGGGGGACCAAGACCTCAAGTCAGTTACGAAGATGTAAGAGAGACCAAGTGAGAATCCCAGTTGTAACTTCAGCTCAGTAGTCCATGTTAGGAGCTTGGGGAAGAATTATGCAGGAGCCCTTGAACTTCGGGCTGTGGACTGTCCTCTTCTTGCTTCTGAGGAGGCCTGTGCTACCAGCCTCTAGTCCAGGGCTACACTGTCTGCAGATATGACAGGCTCAGTCCACTTGAAGCTTGCTGTGGGCCAGACCTAGATCAGGGATACTTCCCAGGCCATGATCCCTCTTACCCTGATACCAGCCTATGCTCTTCATCCCAGGAATAGAAAAGATAAGATGCAATGTCCTGAATGTTTTCAAAGGAATAAAAAGATGATGACAGAAATAACTGTCACTGGAGAGAGAACCTGTATGAGAGACACTATGCTACTTCCTAATAGGCCACCCAAGATAAACGATAAGCTTTTATTTTGACCTGAAGAGCTTAGAAGAAGCAAAGAAAAATCTTCTGTGTTCGTGATAATGGCAAAAATCATTCAATCAATCAGGTCAATAATCTTCAGAAGTCCCTCCTCCCATCTCTCCCAGGACAAACAGCAGAGTGTCCCCAGACAAATCAGCCTGCATCTAATAGTGTTCAGGGCCTTAACCACCTCAGCATCTTCTAATACCTTCAGCTGGACTTGTTAAGTGCATAGCTCCCTGGGATATGGTTCTGTTTTCACAGGTTTCTTTTGCTGCCTTTAGCAGCAGTTTTAGAACAATAAGCAGAAAGAATTCCCACATAGTCCCCCTAAGTGTCTCCTACTAAACTCATATAGTGTATTTAGAATGAA
>PVIH01023063.1:0-25694 GCA_004025045.1 Sigmodon hispidus
CCTCTAATACTCTCTGTAGTGCTGGATTGGTAGATAGATATTCTTTCAGTCTGACTTTGTCCTGAAATACCTTGTTTACTCCATCTATGGTGATTGATAATTTTGCAGGGTATAGTATTCTAGTTTGGCAGCCATGCTGTTTTAGCATCTGTATAACTTCTGACCAAGCCCTTCTAGCTTTCATCGTTTCCATTGAATAATCAGGCATTATTCTGATGGGTTTGCCTTTATATGTGAGTTGGCCCTTTTCTTTTGCAGCTCTTAAATTTTTTTCTTTGTTCTGTACGTTTTGTGGCTTGAGTATAATATGGCGCGCTGACGTTTTTTTGGGATCATATCTATATGGTGTTCTGTAAGCTTCTTGTATCTTTATAGGCATTTCCTTCTTCAGGTTAGGAAAGTTTTCTTCTACGATTTTATTGAAAACATTATCTGTGCCTTTGAGGTGGTATTCTTCTCCTTCTTCTATTCCTATTATTCTCTAATTAGGTCTTTTCATGGTGTCCCAGATTTCCTGAACATTTTAAGATATGGCTTCTTTAGTTTTACTATTTTCTTTGACTGATATATCTATTTGAGCTACTGAGTCTTCCACTTCAGAGATTCTATCTTCTATCTCTTGAACTCTGTTTGTTAGGCTTGTATCTGTGGTTCCAGCTTTTTTCTTCAGGTTTTCTATTTCCATCTTTTCCTCATTTTGTGCCTTTTTTATTGCTTCCATTTCAGCTTTTATTTCAGCTTTCAGTTCCTAGCATGTTTCTTTCATAGATTTGTTCATCTCTTCCAATTTTTGGTTTGTATTTTCTTCTATTTTTTAATACTTTTTTCATATCTTCTTTGAAAACTTCGATGATCATCAAAAAGGAATTTTTCATGTTGCTTCCTTCTTTTTCCTCTTCATTGCTCTGTTCAGATCTTGTATCTGTAATATTGCCACTTTCTTCTGGAGTTACCATGTTGTTCTTTGTATTATTATGTAATTTTTTGCACTGTCATTTGTCCATGGCTTCAGTTGTTCATGAATAGATGGCTTCTGGTCAGTTGTGGCACAAGGGCTTGTTTGCCTCCTGTTACCTCTCTGGGTAGGTTCTGAATCTACCCTTGAGGGACCCCAGAAGTTATCTATTCTCTCAGTTCGAGGTGGAGGTGGGTAGCTGTCCAAATTCCCTCAGTAGCAGCTGTGGGTATGGAGACAGGCAAACTTTATCTGCACCTGTTACAGAGTTCGCTGGGGCTTACTCTGCAGACAGCAACCGGTCCCGGAAGCGGAACTGGAACTGATGGCAACTCAACTCTCCCTCCCTTGCTGGGATATGGGCACTTGGGCCTGGTGACCGCTCCTCACCTCTGGGCGGGGTCTGATTCTGTCCTTCGGGGACCCCTGTAGTTATCTGTTCGCTCATTTGTTGCATAGGTGGGTAGCCCTGCAGATTCCCTGAGCAGGAGCTGTGGGTATGGTGACAGGCAGAGTTTATGTGCTCCTGTTACAGATGCGCTGGGACTCTGCAGACAGCACCTGGTCCCGGAAGCGGAACCAGATCCATTGGGAGCTCAACTCTCCCTCCTTGACTGGGATATAGGCACTTGGGCCTGGTGACCCCTCCTCACCTCTTGGCGGGGTCTGTGTCTGTCCTTCAGGGACTCCTGTATTTACCTGTTCACACAGTTGGAGTCGAGGTGGGTAGCCATGCAAATTCCCTCAGTAGCAGCTGTAGGTATGGTTACCGGCAGAGTTTATCTGCCCCTGCTGCAGATGTGCTGGGACTCTGTGGACAGCACCTGGTCCCCTCCAAGAATCATCTTAAAGGCAAGTCAAGGCCTCAGACTAGCACTGTTGTAAGATTTAGATGAGATCCAAGGTGGATACCAAAATTCTTATTTTCATTTTTGATAAATGCTAATCATATAATAGTTAACTCTACATGAGCTTTTGTGTTGATTTTAGTACAAAATGACATCCATTCTTTAGACACCATTAAAACATAAAACATATCTTTGTTTTTGTTTTTATCACTCAGACAAGAATATTTTATTAAAAATCCTCACAATACAGAAAAGTCACAGAAATGGTGAAGGATATTACTCTTTTTGCTGAACTAAATATGTCAAGCTTTAATTATTCATTTTCTTTTTTGAAAAAGTATTGTTTTTTAATCTATTACATGTAGGGTTTTGCCTGATGTTTGAGTCACCATGTAATTGCTGGAATTTGAACTCAGGACCTCAAGAAGAGCAGCAGGCAGTGAACCAACCTCTGAGCCATCTCTCCAACCCTAATTATTCATTTTCATAACAATTTATTCATTAATTTTGACAGTGACTACTTCAGCTACAGGTTTCCCTGCTCATTTTGATGAAGGTTAGGTTTAGAAACATACAGCACCATTTTTTTGGCTTGTTTTAATAGATTTGGCTAATGCGTAATTCTTATGTGGCAACTTGGGAGTATTTCTTTAATATATATTTACAGGTAAAAAATATTCTCTCTGTCCATTCTCTCCTTAATACAAGTAAGAAGGTAAAAAGCATTACAGATACATTTTAGTTTGTTTATCACAATAGTACTTTAAGATATGTTCATATTCGGGCCAGACCCACTGTAATGACACTGTTCTTTTCTCAATTTTTATTTAAATTTTGTTTTTATTTCATACCAACTACATTCTCCCTTCCTTCCACACCTCCCACTCATTCTCCAGATTTCCCAATCCCAGCCCTCATTCACGCCTCAAAGAGTACATAAGGCCTCATGGGGAGTCAAAGAAGTCTGGAGTATCAAGTTCAGGGAGTACCAAGACTCTCCTCCATATATCAGGGTGGAGAAAATATCTCTCTATAGGAAATGGGCTTCAAAAAGTTAGTTCATTCACTGGGAACAAATTCTGGTCACAGTGCTAGAGTCCCCAGCAACTGCACAAGCTACAGAATCCTGATCCTTATTCAGAGAGCCAATTTCAGTCTAATGCAGGTTCCCTGCTGTCAACTCTGAGTCAATGAACTCCCAAATAGCTCAGGTCAGCTGTCTACATCATGTCCCAATCATGATCTTGGTCCCTGTGCTTATATTCTCTATCCTCCTTCCCTTTGACAAGACTGGGAGCTTGTCTCAGTGCTTAGCTGTGAAACTCTGCATTTGCTTCTATTAGCTACTGGATGAAGGTTCTATAATAAGTATTAGGGTGTTCATCAATTTGCTTACCGAAAAAAACCAATTTAGGCACATTATTGTTGTAGTCTTAGCTAAGGACTGACATTGTCCTTAAAGGAGAAACAAAACATATAACAAAGAAAATGTTAAATATAGCAGTGTGAGGAAAACAATCAGTTTTGAAGGTGCAGTAAAGAGGACTACAAAGCAGTCTGTAGAAGCTGAAAACACTCACCCTTTATAATATCCGCCAATAGCATTAAATACCTTGAAGTAACTATAACCAAAGAAGTAACAGATCTATTTGACAAAAACTTTAAATCACCGAAGAAAGAAATTGAAGAGCATATCAGAAAATAGAAAAATCTCCCATGTTCCTGGGTAGGTAGGAGCAACATAGTAAAAATGGCAATTCTACCAACAGCAATCTACAGTCAATGAACTTGCCATTAAGATCCCAACACAATATTTAAAGACCTTGAAAGAACAATACTCAACTTCATCTGGAATAACAGGAAAGCCAGGACTGCCAAAACAATTTTGCTCAACAAAAGAAACTCAGGAAGCATCACCATACTGGACTTTAAGTTATGCTATAGAGCTACAGTAATAAAAACAGCTGGGCACTAACATAAAAACAGACTTGTGGATCAAAGGAATTGAACTGAGGATCCAAGCTTTAAATCAAAACCTATGAACACCTGATCTTCAACAAAAAGGGGCAAAATATTCAATGAAAAAAAGATAGTATCTTTTACAAATAGTGTTGGCATAGCTGGTTGGTAGTGTGTAGAAAAATGCAAATAGATCCAAGCCTGTCACCCTGCACAAAACTCAAATGCAAATGGATCAAAGACCTCAACATAAACCCAGCCACTTTAAACTTGATAGAAAAGAAAGTGGGGGTCTGCAGAGCTCAACTATTGTTTCAGCCCTAAGAAGGGAGACACAGGGACTTCCCTGTATCAAGAGGGCAATTTCCACTATGTTCCAGTACTGTGTTACATGAAAAAATTAGGTCAATTAATAAGATGAAGAGTAATCAAGAAACATTCTGTCACATATTCACATGACTCTGCACACATATGTGTATCCATATACATTGGAACATTATACATACTACATGTACATATAAATGGAAAAGATAAATACTAGAATCCACTTAGAAGAAGGTATATCTGAACTTTGAAAAGCACTAGAAGTTAAAAGATATAATCACATAGGAAAAAATGAATAGATGGACAAATTCATATTTATATATTATAATTAAAGAACATGTTCAATTAATTATAGTAATCTTTAGATATACTTTCTGAAATATTTTAGATAATGCATGATATTGTACTGGGAATAGAGATAATCCAAAACTCAATTTTGATTCCCTAAACCCTCTTAAAACATCAATATATTTCCTTTGTGGGTGTGATTCAACCTACTTTTGGCATTTTTAATTGTGCAAAATCAGACCTATAGCATTTTCCATTTTTTACTCTGTTATCTGCAACTTTAAATCAAAATTATCCCATAATAATGGCTTGAAAGTATTGTTATACTCCTTATAGAATGACAGAAAACTAATTGTCTTTAAAATTAATTTGTAAATAATTGAGATATTAGTATGAACAGATTAGAAACGAATTGCTTCCATGTAGAAAACAAGGCAAAGTTCATGAGGGATTTGTTTAGGGGGATGATAATATAGAATCATTCAATATTGTAATAATATTTAAATTTTTTCATGCTGAATAAAAGTAATTAATGTCTAAGTTTATGTTTTTTATAACAACAAAACAAATATAATTATAGATTTCATATGCACTAAATTTACATACCATAGTGCAGTCAATTATGTATTAAACCTAGTGAATTTATCTTTATTATATTGCCTTTATAATGGAACTTATAAATGAAATCTACATTATCCAGGAACAGTACGAATTATATGATGGTCTAAATTACTTAAGTTATTAAAAAACTCATTCTTAATTTCAAACAATTGATAAATATTTACTGCCTTTATTATATGAAAGAGAAATTTCAAAATACATAGGTATTCACCTAATACACTTATATTTAAGTCACATATAAATGTGTTAGCATCTTATTAAAATATTTACATGGATTTAATTTCAATACAATTAATTTACACATGTGCCATAATATTATACTTGATTTATAAGGACTAAAAGTGAACTGAGCTTAAGGCATGAGATCCTTCTGTGAGGCGAATATTTCCATTCTCAATGATTTTACATGATTGCAGTAATGGAGTTCAACCTCTCAAAGCCCTTACATCATCACTGATCTTACCAAGACTCTAGGAAAGGACATGTACCTCCTGTCACCTAGATAGTTAGTGTGATCATTATTGAAGAGACTCTTTCAGCAGGGATTGAGTTAAGGGAAAGACTTTGACACTTTGCTGGCTTTACTTTGGTTTGATTTGGCATGAGTGGATAGTAGACAAGCTCTAATAGAACAACGGGGGATGTCTGAGTTCACATTTCAAATCCAAATTAAATCAATTCATGATTGCTACCAAAAGAAGACACAGACAATGATCTGGGGGATAGCTGACAGCTTTGAACTGATATTTTAAAACATTTCCAAAATGGAGTCTAACTTCTTATAAGTCCCAATTTAACTTTTTTTCCTGTTATTTTTAGCATTCAGTTCTGTTCCTTCAAGTTGTTCCAGTTTGCAGGGTTAACTGCTCTGCACCTCAAAACGCCACCATCTTTTAGTAATGTCCTGAATTACACTAGGAGTTCTTTGCTGTTAATGTCCTCAGTGGTTATTTTGAGCAAAAATAGGTACTGACTACCAAAAGCAGGACAAAAACAAAACAAAACAAAATTTACAAAAATCTACCTCAAGAAAATAGTGGTTTTGGTTCAGAAAGGTGCAGGCACCTTTAAAAAGATGTTATATTTTCTTTTGAAATATCTCTAAATGCTTATGACTGCTTTCCAATACAAAATTTACATAGAATGTGCAATATTTAGTAATGTTTTAGGTCTTAAAAATTAATGAGGATGGCATTATCCAAACATTATACCAAATCACATATCAATCTATACCATGATATTAAAATTAATAAGTATTAATCATTTTAAATTTAAATTTATTTTTTAAATTAGTTTTGCATAGATTTATGCTATTATAATTTTTCTAAAGTCTATTTTTTTAGAAATGTGTATTTTAATGTTGAATATGTCTACTAGAACATCTCTATATATTCTGTTTTGCTGCCTTCTCCCAAAGCACAATCATTTCAAAATTACATGAATTTACTTTTACCACAGCAAAGTATAAAAGTTAAGTGTGCATTATCTCCTCAGTGGATGGAGAAATTATGATACATATGTACAATTGCATAACAGAAATATAACTCTGATAAAATGATGTTTAGAGCTAGAAGATTTTTGATTATATCAGTCACAAATAGAAAGACAAGTACCACTCTAGAGAGAAAAATGCTTCCAATAATATTTTGCAACAATTTAAAAATAATTGGTCACCATCTCCCAAAGTCATGCATTAAAACTCAAGTTTAGTTCCTTCTTAGTATAATCAGTACTTTTTTTGTTTTTGTTCTTGTTTTTGTTTTGTTTTCCCCAAGAACTGTGAATAGAATGACAACATTCTATTTTTAAGGTATTTTTTTTAGGTTAAAAGATAATACTTGCATCTTTATATGATAGTATTTTATCCTGTCAATAAATAACTAGATTTTTTAAAAATTTGTTTATTCTCTGCACAGTAGAAACCAACTTGATATTTGACATTCAAAAATTAACTCCTTCAACCACACACCTGATGCCTTACTAATGATCATCCAAATGTCTCACTTTTTTTGTGAAGAAATCAGTATGGTGGTTTCTCAGAAAACTGGGAATCAAGCTTCCCAATGATCATGCAATACCACTCTTAGACATATAGCCAAATATTTCACATTCATGCTTTATAAACATTTGATCAACTCTGTTCACACCAGCATTGTTTATAATAGCAAGAACATGGAAAGAGCCAAGATGCCTATCAAATGAAGAACAAATTTTTTAAAATGTAGTATATTTAAACAATAGAGTACTACACAGCAGTTATAAAATGATGTTCTGCAATTTGCAGGCAAATGTATGGATCTAGAAAAAAATAATCCTGATTGAGGTAATCCAGATTCAAAAGGACAACCATAATATGTACTAACTCATAAGTGGATTTTAGAAGCAAAGCAAAGAATAACCAGACTACAATCCATAAGCATCTAGGTAACATGGGTGAACCCAAGAGAGACATCCGTGGGTGACTCTGGGAAAAGGAAACAGAGAAAACCTCCTGAGTAAATTGGGACCTTAGTGAGGAGGGTATAAGGGGAGATAGGAAGAGAATATGAAGAAATGAGATAATTGAGATAGGGATGGACTGAGAGGGAGAACAAGGAAAGAGATACCGTGATAGTGAGACATTGTGTGGTTAGAGTGAAACCTGATGCTACATAAATGCAAAAGAACCCTCAAAGATGACCCTAGTTGAGAATCCAAGCAATAATGGAGAGGGTGCCTAAACTGACCTTGCTTTATGCTTAAATTCATCAGCACCCTAACTGTCATTATAAAACTTTCATCCAGCAACTGATGGGAGCAGATGCAGAGATCCACAGCTAAGCACTGGGTCTTATTCTCAGTTCAGGTGAAGTGAGGGAAGATAAGTTATATGGGCAAAGTGTCAAAATCATGATGAGGAAACCCACAGAAATAGATGACTCAAGTTATTGCGAGCCCACTGATTCTGAACTGACAGCTGGGAACCTCCACAGAACTGCTATGCCCTCTGAATATGGAAGTTAGCTGCATGGTGTGAACATTTTATGGGGCCTCTGGAGGTGGGAGCAGAATTTATTTCTAGTGCATGAACTGGCTTCTTGGATTCTACTCCCTACAGAGGAAATTCTTGCTCAGCTTTGAGTGGAGGAGGACTTGGTCCAACCTCAACTTGGTATAATAGACTACATTGACTCACCCTGGCAGTCCTTACCCTCTCTGAGGGATGGGTGGGAGGATGAGGTAGGTGTAGGGAAGCTGTGTGATGATTGAAAAGATGAGAGGAAAGAAGAATAGTGGTGAGTATGTAAAAAATCTTTTATATAAAAATGAATAAAAAGATTATCATTTGTCCATAAAACAACATCCAAAAAGCCTTTATGCTAAATTGGAACACTTATGGTACCCAGAAGTCATATAGTTTCAATTACTATATTCTTACAGTATACTATTGACCTTTAGTTACAATGGTTCACTCTATCTCTTGAATTGTATTTACTGAGAGAAAAAAATAATCTCAAATTCCATTGAATTCATTTATTTTATGTTCTTTTTAATATTTTAGATTTGTTTTCATATAAAAAATGCATAGGTTCAAACTAGGCCCTCTGAATGAGGGTAAGAGTTGCTCTAATCAAGCTATTACTGGAATCCCTGGCTATGGGACCAGGAATCAGGAAATATCCTGGTTACATGGTCTGGCTATGTGGCACCCACTCCCTATGGTAGGATGCCTTACTCTGCCTTGATATCAGGAGGAAAAGACAGGTCCTACCTCAACTTAATATGTTAGCCTGTGTTGACTGCTGAAGGGAAGCTTCATTCCCTTTGAGGTGTAGATGGAGAAGGGAGGTTGAAAAGAAGGGTGGGAGACCAGGCAAAAGGGAGGTTGGGAGAATAGTGGAGGTTATGTTAGAATTATATTAATAATTAAAAATATTTTTTAAAATCCCTTAATAAAATGAAAGCCTGTATGTCAGGCGACCACTTCCTAAATATAAGACCAGTGGCACAGACACTAAGACCAACAATCAATAAGTGGGATCTCCTGAAGCTGGGAAGCTTCTGCAAAGCCAAGGACATTGTCAATAGGACAAAACGACAGCCAACAGAATGGGAAAAGATTTTCACCAACCCTACAAGTGATAGAGGACTAATCTCTAAGGTATATAAAGAGCTCAAGAATTTAGAGCCCAAAACCTTGCTTGAATAACCCTATCAAAAAATGGGGTATAAATCTAAAAAGGGAATTCTCAGCAGAGGAACTATGAATGGCTGAAAGGCATCTGAAAAAGTGCTCTTCATCTTTAGCCATCAGAGAAATGCAAATCAAAACAACTTTGAGATACCACCTAACACCTGTTAGATTGGCTAAGATAAAAGGCACAGATGACAGCTTATGCTGGAGAGGATGCCAAGCAAGGGGAGCACTCCTCCATTGTTGGTGGGAGTGTAAGCTTGTTAAGCCACTTTTGAATGCCATATGGCGGTTTCTCAGAAAATTGAGAATCAATCTCCCCAAGGACCCAGCAATATCACTTCTGGGTGTATACCCTAAAGAGGCACATTCACACTCCAAAGGTATTAGCTCAACTATGTTCATAGAAGCATTATTTGTAATAGCAAGAACCTGGAAACAACCTAGATGTCCCTCAACTGAAGAATGGATTAACAAACTGTGGTACATCTATACAATGGAATACTACTCAGCAGTAAGAAAAAATGATATCCTAAAATTTGCAGGCAAATGGATGGATTTGGAGAATATCCTCCTGAGTGAGGTATCACAATCAGAAAGATAAGCAGGGGATGTTCTCACTCATTAGTGGTCTCTAAACAAACAAACAAGAAAAAAACCCAAGCATGCCCAAGCTGTAAACCACAATCACTGAACAGCTTGGGATCAGAAATACCCTGGATTGAGCCTTCGGACCCCACTCCAACTATAGGAACACCTGACTCACTCTTGAGGGAAGATGGACAAAACTGGATTTGGCCAGGAGTGGAGACTGATCCAAACATTATTGGGTCAGTGGGACCATAGGACTGTCTACTCCCTGCCCAGGGAGGGGATGGGGAGTTGTGGAGAAGAAAAATGACCTGATGTGGTGGGAGGGGGAAGGGATCTTGAATAGGGATATATAGGGATGGAAAAAAAATTCAGAGGGAAAGCTGAACACAAAGTAAATATATGTGTAGCAATCTTATTTGCATTATCAACCTTGATAAGTCATGCTTATGATTTTTATCCTCTTTATAGTGATTGTTAACTTTTCAGCATTTTAAATTCATTTTACTGTTTTTTTTTGATAAATAGAAAATAAATAAAGAAGAAAAAAAAGAAATTTACAGGCAAAAAAAAAATGAAAGCCTGTATGTCAAAAAATCAACAAAAACCTCATCATTAATAAGTTTGCAAGTAGCTACCTACAATAAGAAATTTAAAAAGCATTAGTAAATATGTAGATATTAGTAAATATTTAAAGCATAAGTAAATATTATATTAGTAAATGTGTAAAGCATTAGTAAATATTAAAAATATAATTATTTTCAATGTTATAATAGCATCCCACTTGCTTGACTTCAGAGTTTGTCTTTCAGTACATTTAAATAACAATACATAAGAAAACCAGATAAAATTTCTGCTAATATAACTACAAAAATTAGCAAAAAGATCATTGAGGGGTTGAAAAGATGGCTTATCAGCAAAAATAACTTACTACCAAATCTGAAAACTGAATTCAGTGTCTAGAATCCAAATGGCCAAAGAACAGAACTGATTTCTGTAGATTGTTTTTTAGCATCCCTCTTATACCACAAGACATATATATATACATATATATATATATGTATATATATATATCTACGAATACAAACACAGAGAGAGAGAGAGAGAGAGAGAGAGAGAGAGAGAGAGAGAGAGAGAAAATAATCAAATGAATAACCGCCCTAAGATTCATCACAGAACCTACATCCAACAATGAATAGTGGTGGAGGCAGAGATACATGGCTGAACACTGGGCCGACCTCCTGACCCAAAGAAAGTCTGTCTGTCCCCTCAGGGAGTTTAGTTAGCAAGTATGTTTTCTTAAGAAGGAAAGAAGACACAGAGCAACAGTTACTCTTTAGCAAATTGGGTGAAAATATAATTCCATATAAGAACATAGTCTGATAACTGAGTTTGATGGGGTGCATGATGTAAAATCACCAAATATATATATATGTATATATACATATATATAAACATAGTACTATATTTTACAAAGCATCATAAAATTAACAGATAATAATTTTTATGGTGAGAAAAACATGGATAAGATAAGGAAGGGCTTATGGAGAAGGTTCAGAATGCAGATGTTGAATTAGGTTTCTGGCCAGCCTGTCTGGCCTTGCTCAGAGGTTCGGTCGACTCTCAGCCCTGCTTAGCCTCAAATAATCACACACACACTTATATTATTTTTCTGCTGATTGACCTAAGGTCCAGGCATATTACTTGCTAACTCCTTCATCTTAACTCTACTTATGATTCTGTTTAGCCATGCAGCTGGATACCTTTTCTCAGAGCAGCATTTAAGCTTCTTTCCTCTGCTGCCTTCTCTTTGTCATGTCCCTGTTGCATCCCAGTGGGGTCTTTGTTCTCTTCTGAGATGTTTCCAGAGTTTTCTTTGTCTAGTAGCTCTGCCCACACTTCCTGTCTGTCTTCTGGCCAATCAGTTTTTTATTAAACCAGTCGGAGAGACAAATATTTACAAAGCACCATAATCTTACTACAGGCAGATCTGTTTTACAAGGCAGAAGCAGAGAAAAATAAAATTTAAAAGATGAAAACCCACTGTATATTCCATTGCTTTAATGTAAGATTGTTTTGCATATGGATGTGAAATGTGTCATCCTTTAGACATTGGTATTCTTTGTTCAGGGCTATATTGGCAAGTCTGTGCTACAGTTGAATTATTTTGAAAACACATGTCATAAAGCCTTTTACTCAATTTTCCTAACTGCTGAACCAGATCATATTGCTGAATAACTTCAGTCACAGAATATAGGGAAATCAAGGCTTCTACTAATATGAAAATTTTATCACTATACTCTGTCATTCATGGTACTGAAAAGTACTATGAAAGATGATAAAAAGAGAAGTAATCCTAATACTGTTAAATTACACCAGGGCTAGGCCTACCAAAATATGCTCATTGGTGAAATTTTTTTTTCTCTTTGTATATATGACCCACTCAATGGGATAGATCCCATAATACTTCTTACTATAAAAGGGGCTGAGCACCATTTACAGGGCCATGGGTCTTAAGGGAGCACCATACATTATTTTTTAAAATTTAGAAATGGATTAAATGGCTCACAGTAAAACATTGCCATACCCATAGATTAGAGAGGCTATTACTTGCAGTAGCTAGCATTTAACACACTAACCTCACAGCTGGTTGAGATTAAAAAGTGTTAAGTACTCAGCACTAAATATAGCGTTCATAATACTTCCAAATTCTAGAGGCCTAAGAATTTTTGAGTAAGAGGACCAGAAAGAATATAAGCAGTAGTGGTAGTAGATAACATCAAGGAGACTGTTTCCAAGCACAACAGGACAGATGTACAAATAAACACAGTTATTATGACATCATACATAATATCTATGTGAACTCAAGCCAGAGAAAATGTCAGCACAAAAAAAAAAAAAAAGAAATGAAAAGTAAACACAAACCCCCAGGAGAAAGAAGAAATGCTGGCATTTGATTGTTGTTGGTTTAAAGGAAATCAGTTTTCTTTAACATGAGACACGGCAAATTGATCACAAACCAGGGTACACTCTACTGCCAAGGATCACTGGGAAACACAAATTACACTCAACTGTGAGAAAATAAAAAACAAACAAAAAAACCAGGCAAACAAAAGTGAAGTAATTTCAAAGTTTGGTAGGAAGGGATATGAGGAAGGCAAGTAATGGAAGTAGTTGGGGGTACAGGGCTAACATTAAAATTTTGGAAGAAAAGAAATAATTTATTTTTTTAAGTCTACAGGCATGAATAAGATTTCTGGCATTTGGCCATGAAGAGGGTTAAAAACAAGATACTTCCTACAAGAATAGAAAGCAGTCATCTCCCAACCAATGATTGATTTGGGTCTGTAAGAGGCTTCTCAAAAATGACACACGTGTCTCTACTGCCCCCTTCTGGAAGAAAGGGAAACTTTTGAAACTTTGGTCTGGGGAACTTAATCCTGTTGGAGAGATGGCTCAGAGGTTAAGAGCACTGACTGTTCTTCCAGAGGACCTGAGTTCAATTCCCAGCAAAACCACATGGTGGCTCACAACCATCTATGATGAGGTCTGGTGCCCTCTTCTGTAAAACTGTATGCATAATAAAAAAAAATAAATCTTAAAAAAAATAAAATAAAATAATAAAAAAAAAATTTAACTAGTGAGTGGATAGCCAGATGGAAGAGTTTCTTTAGAAAGAAAATATATTTAAAATTCTATTCAAATTAGAATTGCCCTGGTTAGTACAAAGTGTGTACAGGAAAATTAATCCTTGCAACAGTAACTAACTGTAGATAACAAGGTATCAGAGTGGGAAATGGGAGAGAGATGGGATTTGGATCTCACTTCCTAGAATGGGGACTGAATTCAAATGTTAGTTAAAAAAGCAAAGAAGGCCAGTCTTGACATTAGGATGAGGAAATCGGACTTGTCAAAGTGGATGCTGAGCTGATGCACCTTGGGACTTTTTGCCCTTTTGTGGGGAGGGGATGGGGGATGAAGAGGAGAGAGGTTGATGGCTGACCATGAGGGATTGGGAGGGGGAAGGGAGGGAGCGTAAAGGGATACATGGGGAAAAAAGACTTTATTTTATAAATAAATTTTAAAAAGAAGCAAAGAAGAGAATGAGAATATAAGATAGTATAAGCTTTTCACTAAGCCTAGAAGAGGTGGGATTTATGTAAGAATAAGAGCTCACATGTGCAGAAAGATTGTAAGAGCAGGAGGATTGGCAAGCCATCTACAATGTAGAGTATTTTATACAATGTCAGGGAGATCAACCCCATGAAGAAGATGACTGAAAAAAAAAAAAGACAGTAATTTGACATGTCAGTATGTTTTGGAAACATTTCACAAAACCTTAACCACTAGGTGAAGAGTGATATGCAACTAATGGCTGTTGAGAAAAGTAAAATAAGTCTTCCTGAGCATACCCACAGAGAGCTCACACAATACTAATTTCTCAGCTCCCTATGTATCTATATATCTGTATATATAACATTAATTCATATATGTGTATACACAATGGCATGCATAATAATTAAATATTAAATGGGACACTAATTAGAGAGTGGGGAGGATATAGAAGAAGTCAGGGGAAGAGAGAGAATCAAACATATTGTAATTTAATAATCATGAATAAAAGTTTCCAACTCAATGATTAAATTAAAAAAATTATTCAGGTGCCAAATATAACTATTTAAAAGAAAAAGCATTGTGTTAATATTTTGCTTGCACATGGGATTGAACTAGTCACTCTGAATGTGGGAGACAGTGTGTGGCTTGGGTAGATTATGGGGCCTCCGGCAGTGAGATTAGGATGAACTGGCTCCTTCCAGCCCATTCCCTATGGAGGAATACATTGCTCAACCTTCATATGGTGGATGGGTTTAGTCCTGCCTCAACTTGATATATAGACTATATTGATTCCCTATTGGAGTCCTTACCCTCTCAGAAATGGATGAGGTATAGAGTGGGGAGAAGCTGGGAGGAGGGGAGGGAAAGGGAACTGTGTTTGATATGAAAATTTTTTTTAAAAAAAACCTTTAATTGAATAAATAAATAAATAAATAAATATTTTTGCTTGCTTGTATGTTCAGATGAGGAAGTATAAATCAGTTTAAATGCAGTCTGCATTTTAAATAAGTTGAGGTAAATAAAAATGATAATTGTTAGGAACTCAATTCAAAATATCTTAGAGAATTCCAACAGTTTTAAATTTTATCATAGTGCACTAAATTACAAAGACAGTTCTTATTCAAGGTCCCTCTTTCTTCTCCACAACTCCCCGTAAGGATATACAAGGATAGAAAGTGTGACTTCTTTGTTCATAATAATAATTAAAAAAATGAAAAAACAAAGACAGTTCTTTCATTGTTGTTACTTTTAATGACATCTAACCAAAAATGATGAATTAATTACCCTCAAGAGTGATATGCATGTTGTCACGTCGAATGCAAAGCAGACAAATAAAAGAATCTTTGTTTGAATATTAAATATTAAATCAGAACAAGCAAATGTTAGTCATGTACACAATGTAAAGTTACTTTCTCATTAGATAAATTAGTCATTTAGTTAGTTAGATAATTGGTTATGAAAAATATTTCAATAAATTTTGAAACATTTGAAGTAAGAGATATGGACTTTTAAATTACAATGAATGTTTATGCCTTAAGTCTTCCATAAGAAAAGCACCATAAGACAGGGTAGCTATAAGGCTAATAATATTCATTTCTCACAATGTGGACTCTGGAGGTTGGAGACCAGAATAAGAGTATTGTTAGGATCCACAGTGGGAGAGAAAAAACTTGTTTTTTTGTTTTTGTTTTTTTAAGGGTGTGGCTACAGGAAGTTTATGTTCCAGTAAGTAAATGAGCAGCATGAAGGGGCATTTTGTAAATGGGAAGATCATAAGAGTGGGTATGAATCTGAAAGTTCTGATAATTGAGTTTGATGGGGTATATGATGTAAAATCACCAAATAATATATATATATATATATATACATACACATATATATGTATTGTTAGGTTCTGTTGAGAATTCACATCTTAAATATTCTTTATGAAATACTTAAGGATTTTTGGGTGCATCTCTCTGAATACTTTGAAAAAGGCACCATAATGTTTGTATATGACTTTATGACCCATGAATAATCACTACCTAGGAGCCATCCTCCTGGTATCCTCCTATATTACATTAGGGCTTCAATGCTTGTATTTCAAGTATATTTATTTATTATTCTAGAGAGAAGGATCTTTATTTTTACAATTTTAAAGCAGTAATTGAACTAGTTAAAACGCTGTTCTACAAGTTGTCTTTATTAAAATTCTGTCTTCAGACAGCCTTAATCATTTTTTTAGTTGTCACTTTGCATCCAATAAAATTCTGATTCATTTTACCATTTTATCAAAGTTGTCCTCAGAGTATACTCTTCATCTGGGTTATGTGTATTTCTTCTGAGCAACTGTCCCTTTCCTTTTTCTGGTTCTGTGCTGTCTAATATTAATGGCTTGACACTATAAATGCTTTGTCACCTGACAGTATCTTATACCAGACTGTAAGAAGAGTGAACATATGGACTTCCTGCTTAATGTGCACATTGAAGACAGCACTTTATTCTGTGTGGACCACATAATAAATGGTCTACAAGTACCGGAGGATGATTTAGTGTGAGTTGAATCTCAGAGCACTTTCTACTGCAAAATGGCTTTTTACTCTTTGAATTGTACCCTACTACTGAGAACTTTTACCTCTTATGACAATATAACTTAAGTGTTTGTTCCAGAAAAATGCTTGTACTGAAAGATTGGACTATTTTCAAATAAATCACTTTGCTTCTCTTCTGGTGATTTCTATACTAAGCATGCTCTCTGGGAAAAGTGCTTGCATATATGAAATCTACTATTCTATAACTTAACTGTGTGTTCTAACCATAAACTATTGTTCACACACATTCTTCAATTACAGAAAATGTAGATTTCAAACCTCTGAAATTCAGCCATTAGAATGCATTTATTTCATTGTCAGCTCTGTCCTCAGAGAACTTTGCAAAATGATATAGTCACATAACGATTATTAAACTTAATTACTATCTTAGCAATAGATCAGCCAAGTGTGACAACAACATAACCAAAACTTTAAAGTTCTACAGGAAGAATCTATTCCACCCTTTCTAATTGAACACTGGTAATATACTGACGATGGTTAGGCAGTCAAAACAAATTATACAATTATATGTGCCCTTGAATTTCTTGAGATGTCTCACAGCATTGTTTTTGCTTTTGTTTTCTCTGTGATTAGCATAAATAAAAAAGAGATTGATGTTGGTCTAGCTTATTGCAGTGGCTGAAGTTGAAAAACCATACATGAGGCTACATTTAGGGTTGAAACATTGGAAATTACATTCAGTTTACAACTCATATTTGATAAAGTTCAAGACAATGATAGATGTGTCCTGTTAACACCAGCTTATCTAGATATGTTTTATTTGTTGGAAATATAAGCATAATTCACAGAAATTGGTGGAACAATTTTGAGCTTCATATGGAAACAGAAAAAAACAAAACAAAACAAAGGATAGCTAAAACAGTTCCAAATAATATAAGGGCTACTAGAAGATTATTATCAAGAATTTTGAAGCCCTACACAGCGAAGTCATAAAAAAGCATCATATTTACCTAAAATTAGATATGTTGCTCAATGGAATCAAGCTGAAGGCACAGACCACATCTATGAACACATGATTTTGGGTAAAGAGGCCAGAATTGCACAATTGAAAACTGACATATTCTTCAGCAAACAGTGCTGGTCAAACTAAATGACTGCATGCAGAAGAATGCAAACATCTATATTTTTATCCTGTAAATAACTGAATTCCAAGTGGATCAAGGACCTTAAAATAAGGCCAGTTCCACTGAACCTTATAGAAGAAGAAATACTATTTGATTCACTTGCAATGGAAAAGATTTTTTAAGCAGTGAACTGATAGTGCAGACACACACACACACACACACACACACACACACACACACAGTAATATACGGGACCTCATGAAACTGAATGGATTTTGTACGAAAAAGGAGGCCATCAGTAAAACAAAGTGACATATTATGTAATGGGAACAGATCAATATCTATCTGACAAACAAGAGAGGGTTAATATTAAACTATATAAAATAACAACAAAAAATACATCTGAACATCATGAAAACAAATAACCCAGTTAAGAGCTGGGTAAAGAACATTTGCACCCCAAAAGCATTAGCTCAACTATGTTCATAGCAGTATTATTCATAATAGCAAGAACCTGGAAAAAATCTACATGCCCCTCCACTG
Source organism: Sigmodon hispidus (assembly GCA_004025045.1). Classification (NCBI taxonomy): domain Eukaryota; kingdom Metazoa; phylum Chordata; class Mammalia; order Rodentia; family Cricetidae; genus Sigmodon; species Sigmodon hispidus. The sequence goes on from PVIH01023063.1 coordinate 18,075, forward strand.
AAGAATGGATTAACAAACTGTGATACATCTACACAATGGAGTACTACTCAGCAATAAGAAAAAATGATATCTTGAAATTCAGGCAAATGGATGGATTTGGAGAAAATCCTTCTGAGTAATTGTAATGATTGTACTTATGTAGAAATTATAAGAGTAGAGGACCAATATTACTTTAAAATTAATGAAAAATAAAATGAAGATACCTTAGTTTTAATATCGTAGATACTAACCAACAAGATTATATTTTATGTTGCCTAGAAAGAACAATATATACATTAACTCAATAATGTCAATGGCAACAAAACCAAGAGAATCCACAACAGGTGATATATAATCCATGTACTTTGACCACGAGTTTTCATATCATGTGTTTGATGAGATGAGCGTTAGGAACCTTAGATATTTAGTGGAAAATTATGCAGAATTTTAGTATTCCTTAATCATGTCCTTTAGAGACATAAATGAAAATGTAAAATCACTGTGGTACTTGGAAAAACTAAAAAGGTTTATTTAACAATAAATACAGTTAGCAAATCAGTTTGGTCTCATATTTAATCAGAATTGTTTGCATTTTCTGCACCCCTGAGTGACACACAATCTCAAATAACTAGGTTTTAATAGAATTTGAAAGGGATAAGCAAATCTACAACATTTGTAAATTTATGAGATGAAACAAAAATGATACTTTAAATTTTATGACTCAGCCAGTACACACCTCAGGTAATTAATTCTTTATTGGCACTTGTTTTTCAGACAAGTACTGGCCCACAATGAATATGAAAGAAACTATTGAATGACATTATTTTCTAATACAGATCAAAGCTTCATCATTCATTCATTCATTAATATTCACTTAGGACTATCAAAATTATGTAAAGAGTTTACACAAGGTTTTGTGTACTTGGCATTACAGTTATCATCAATATTTTACTGGTGCACATAAAAATAAAAATGTTAATTAAAATATTTCTGAATATTCACAAATATTCAGAAATTATAAATATACTTATTTTGTATTTTTTAGTAAGAATCTATGAATGATAATGAAGACCAAAAAAGTTGAGGGTAAGATTGGAAGAAGAAGATAATTTTAGGATTAGCAATTTCACAAATCTGAAGAAATATGCTTTGTCCCCATTTATAAATTTTGTATTTCTGAGAGTGAGATCAAAATTCAAATAAATTTTTAAAGAATTGTACTTACTTTATAACTTGATTTTTTTCTGCTGCTAGTATATTCCATATTACTAAAGTACAATTATCCAATTAATGAACCAATATTGACTCAGTATTTTTGTTCCAAGAAAAGCTTTGAATTTCAACTAATGATCTTTTCCTTATTTTAGAAATACATTACATTTTATAGTATTACATTGACTCATCATGTGTCCATTTTTCTAAAAGATTTTTTTATCAAATTCAAATAAAAATATAAGAAAATGAACTGTACTCTAGAGCTTTAAAATACCACCACAAAATGTATTTAGCTTTTTTTATGTGCATTGGTATAAAGGTGTCAGATTTCTGGAATAGCAGTTACAGATAGTTGTGAGCTGCCATGTAGGTGCTGAGAATTGGACTCGGGTCCTCTGAGAGAACAGCCAGTGCTCCTAGCCCCTGAGCCATCTCTCCATCCCAGAAGAATGTTGTAAACAGCTTAGACAAATTATTGTAAAAGAAATTTAACAAATATAATTTCTAGAATAGAGCATCCTACATATTAAATTCATGAGGATGCATAAAATAATTATTTCTAAAAATATAAGCAAATAACTTAGAAAAGTAGTCTTATACATGTTTTTAGGTATCTTTAAATTTTTATGAGAAATTCTTGGCATCCATTTTGGAATCAATTACAATCTGAGAGTGTTCCTGTACATTTACTTTATACTAACTTTTCTAGTAACAGTAGGGTAAATACTATGATAAATATATCTTCAATTTAAAACAGTATACTTGTATAATATGTTATGCAAGAGGTAAATTTACTCACTGTGCTGGTTTAATCAACTTATTAGTTTCAGCAAATAATTCATAACTTCACTAACACGGTTCTGAGAACAGCTGGAACTTGTATAATCAATTATAGATGCATTTCCTGCGGGCACCTGCAAGTATTGGAATTTATTCCATGATGTTAAAACTTCTTATTCCCTGAGCTAGTAGTCTATGTCAAATCTCATCTTGGAATATGATGGGCAGATACCAGACATGGAGCATGATAGACACATGTGTGTAATCAGACATTCAAATGTGTGTTTTGGTGACTCTCTTTAGTCTACTTACCTGTTTGAAATAAGCCCAAAGATATTATAATGAAAAAAATCTATGAGTTTAAGAGATAAAAAGCAATTGTCTTTTCTAGTGCATAAAACACTAGAAATGGGATATTTCAGTTCTCATCTTTTTCTTTTCAATTCTTCTTCAACTGGAAAAGATTGAAAAGCATAACTAAGCTTCCTTTTTCTCATAGCAAAAATGAAAAGAAGATTAATTTTACTGATTTATTTAAGAATTCAATAAAATAAAGGTCTTTCTAAAACAGATAACTACTCCAATTGTTTCAAAAATGCTGAATTTTTTCAACTAACACAAAGGACAGAGAGTTTTATTTATAAAATTATTACTTTATCAAAAAATAGCTCTTGGTTAGAAAACTAGTTCAAAGGACAAAGTTCTTTCAGTACAATAGCAAGGAACCAAGCTAAATTTCCTTAATATAAATTCATATACAAGAAAACATTGGTAGTTAAAGACAGGCAGATCCAGTTTGTTCTTGGCCAGACTTCCTAGAAATAATGGCAAGTCTCTTGCTCAGTGAGAGTACATATACTAAGGCAATATGAGAGAGAACATATTCTTTGGACTCTGTATGCACACTCATTGATTATATTCACACACTCATGTTATGTTATCACACATATATTGTCCACATACCTACCATGTACAAAATTAATTAGCACACACATGCACTTGCACACACAGGAAAAAGAAAAATGGAGAGAAAGAGCAAGGAAAAAAAGAGCGAGGAGAGAGAGGGAGAAGGAGAAAGAGAGAGAGAGAGAGAGAGAGAGAGAGAGAGAGAGAGAGAGAGAGAGAGAGAAGAAAAAGAGACCAATGCAGAGGAAGATATTCAAAACTCATAACATTACAATATTCATATAATTTCTGAAGTTACCTATGGTCTTGGCTGGATCTGAATATCGTCATCACCACTATCACATTCATCATATTAGCTCACAATTAATGCTCATTTATGTAAATTTTGACACAAGTTTTATTATAATATTGTTATGTTATTGTAGAATTATGGAAAGTTTAAGTAATGCTTCCAAATCCACAGTGTATTACTGTAAAATTAATCTTTTTTAAAAGTAACTTAAAAAATAAGAAGTAGAAATAAAAGCACAACATAATAAAACCTACAGCATATACCAAAAGAAGAGCTAAGAAGGATGTTTAGAACAAAATTTACCTACCTAAAAATATAATAGAAATGGACCAGTGAGATGGCTCACTGGGTAAATCCACTAGCCACCAAGATAAGCATATTTTATTATTTTAACACCTTTAGTAAACATTAAGAGTTTTCTTTTTAAATTTTATTTATTTATTATTTATACAGTGTATAGAAGAAGGTACCAGATGTCATCGTAGATGGTTATGAACTTGCATCAGGAATATGAGGTACTTTTGCCTTTTTTATTCTAGTTACAATTGGTGTGATATTCTATTTCATTGTGTGAGTGTGTGTTTTTTTTTGTTCTGTGCTTTGCATTTTCCTCATAAATAGTCATGTTGAGTTCCACATTCTTGTTATGCCTTCTTTTGAGACTTGTTATTTGTAAGATCTATCTTAAAGCCAATTACTTAACAAAATGGTATTTTCTTTATTTATTTACATTTGGTCTATTTCCTTTTCCTCAATTTTTAATTAATTCTTTTTAAAATACACCTGGCAGTGGGACCAGGATTTTTCTCAAGTGCATGAACTGGCTTTTTGGAGCCTTGCTCAGCCTTCATATGGTGGATGGTTTTAGTCCTGCCCCAACTTGATATGTAGACTATATTGACTCCCTGTGGGAGTCCTTACCCTCTCTGAGAAGTGGATGAGGGGTAGGGTGAGGAGAAGTTGGGCGCCAGTAGGAGGATGGTATATAATTTTTTTTAAAAAAAAATCACCTTTCAAATAATTTTATTTTAAAAAAGGAAAAAAATACCAACAACTGTTTGCCCTCTCTCTCCTCTTCATGGTCCTTCCTAGTTTCTCTCCAGTCCATATCCCCAATGATTCCTCAGAGAAGGTAAGGACAGCCAGGGTGAATCAATGCTGTTTGGCCACATCTAATTAAGACCAAGCCTCTCCCCCTAGTATCAAGGCTGAGAAAGGTGTTCCTCTGTAAGGAATGGACTCCAGGAAGCCAGTTCATGCACCAGGAATAAATACTGTTCCAACTGCCAGAGGCCCCACTAACTGCCCTGCTCTAGAGTCATCTCACTGTACCCAAATCTTATTAAACATCAGCAGATAAACCATACTAACTTTACAAAAACTAACTGAAGTAAAAGGAGTCTCTAATACCTGTATTTATATTCTCACTCACTCTCCCAGATGTATGAAACTTAGCACAGTCAGGTGCTGCCTATTTGGAAAATGAGAAAGAAATAAATCCAAGCCTTGGACTTGAAATAACACCAGTCTCAAAATGATGAACTTCACTGTTATACAGGGTATTATGATTTACTGCCCCAAAAAGTCAGGGGTGAGTGTTTCTGTGGAATGTGCTATCTAAGCAGTAAATACTTTGTCTCCACCATCTTTTCTGAATTTGTTTTGTGAAGACAAAAAGACAATCTAAAATTGATAGGAAGAAATTTTCAACACTACCATAGGCCTATGTATTAGAGTTCCTTACTAGTCCGCTATTTTATAGGTTCTTATCCCAGACAGAAAGTAAAGGTCCTCTGTTTGTAAAAGAGATCACAAAGAGTCTATACTTGTGCTACCATCAGGCAGAGACCTACATACTATTTTGAATACTAAGTTTTTGCTTTTATTGTTGACAGATATAATAATATAATGTGGAACTACAAAATACGTCAAGATTCTTCCCAAAGCTGTTAGATCTTTCTAATTTCAAGGCTAAGATGCTAATTTCACCACATATCCCCTGACCTTAGGTTGTACAGGGGTTTCTTTTTGTTTGTTTGTTTGTTTGTTTTTGTCCAGTCGCTTCAGTGTGTATTTTTCCTTTCTTTTTTTTAAAAATTATGAATAAAGTCTCATTTTTTATCCATGTATCCCCTTGTTCAAACTCCCCTCCCTCTCCAGCCCCTCCCAGTCACTCTCTTTTCTCCCAATCTCCTTATCTCCTCCCCAGCAAGGTCAGGAGGTTACAAGGTTCCAAGGTGGCTTAGTTCAATATTCACTCCAGGCAGATCTGCTTTCCTCACCCCAACTTAAAGACTGGGCCAATTGTTCCTCTGAAGGGAGTGGGATCCAAAGTGCCAGTCCAAGGTCTTTCAGAACCGATGCTGTTCAGTGGTTCTGGTTTGCACCTTGGACATGCTTTGCTCTTTGCTTTTTTGTTTAGAGTGCACTAATGAGTGAGTACATCCCCTGCTTCCCTTTCTGGGTTTGTGAGATCACACTCAGGAAGATATTCTCCAAATTCATCCATTTGCCTGCAAATTTTAGCATATCATTTTTTCTTACTGCTAAGTATTACTATATTGTGTAGATGTACCACAGTTTGTTAATCCATTCTTCAGTTGAGGAGCATCTAGGTTGTTTCCAGGTTCTTGCTTTTACAAATAATGTTGTTATGAACAATGCCTTTGCAGTGTGAATGTGCATCTTTAGGGTATATGCCCAGAAGTGGTATTGCTGGATCCTTGGGGAAATTGATTCTCAGTTTTCTGAGAAACCACCATACTGCATTTCTGAGTGGTTGAACAAGCTTACACTCCCACCAACAATGGAGGAGTGTTTTCCTTGCTCTGTAGCCTCTCCAGCATAGGCTGTCATCTGTGCCTTTTATCTTAGCCATTCTGACAGATGAAAGGTGGTATCTCAAAGTTGTTTTGATTTACATTTCTCTGATGGCTAAAGATGTTCAGTACTTTTCATGTGCCTTTCTGCCATTTTTAATTCTGCTGAGAATTACTTTTTTTGTTCTGAACCTAACTTTTTGATTGGGTTATTCAAGGTTTTGGGCTCTACTTTCTTGTGTTCTCTATATAATTTAGAGATTAATCCTCTGTCACTTGGTGAAAATCTTTTCCCATTCTGTAGGCTGCTGTTTTGTGGGCTAGGCTCACAACCAAAAACTATGCAGGTTTAATTTAATCCTTATAAATATGGAAGCCAGGGCATAATTCTGCAATGAAAATGTTGGTTAGAAGGAAGGAAAAAGTATCCTTTAACTGAATGAATGTATTTAATCTTTAAAACAACAACAACAAAAAAATGGCAGCTGGAGAGCATCACATTTTATTGCCCAGGAAGGAAAGACATTAGTAGATTGATGATAATCATAACTAGAAGTAAAAAGGAGACTGGACTCAGAGGAAAGATCTGTGATGCCAGTTTGAATTGTCACATTGACATTGAGTTTCAGTGAGCAACAGTTTAGATCCAGTTGGTTTATGGGCATGTCTGCGAGGGATTGTCTTGATTGCTCTGACTGATGTGAGGACATTCATCCTGATGTGGGACACCATTCTCTGGTTTCGAACCATGGACTGTATAAGAGTACAGAGAGTTGAGCACTGAGTAATCAATTCCTTTGCTCTTTACTGTGTTGTGACCTGCTGCTTCAGGTTTCTGCCATTATGATGGATTATAATCTAACATTGTGAGCATTGTGAGGTATAATAAATGCCCTTTTCCTCAAAAAAGAAGGAGGAGGAGGAGGAGGAGGAGAAGAGGAAGAAACAAAGCATGAACACTGACTGAATGTAGAAAACAGTATAAATACAGAATTTTGTTAGAACTTTGTTTCTGGTATTATGAAACCTATCATTGTAGAGATCTCAGTCACGTTCATTCCAAGGACTATCTATGTATGAAATCTTTGGACAGCTCACACGTTTAATAGATAGTCCACTTCACTTAAACTCACTTAAGTATTGCTTGCGGCTGAGTAAAGTTTTCATTTCTTTCACACCTTCTCAACGATATACAGCCCATTGCAATATCAGATGCCAGAGCTGTTCAATGCTTGATTGCTATGGATTCAGAAAAACACACAAGTAGGTGGCCTTTGTGGAACTATGCATGACATACAATTATCAGGACATCTTATTATGGTGATCCTATTACAAGCTGGTCTAAAACAAATAACTCTTATCATAGACTAAGAACCAAAAATGCACCATATGCCTATTCTTGTTCCCAAAAGAAAATTCTAGAAAAATACTAAGCCTGCCTGAAACTTCTCCAGTTTTTTTTCAGAACAATTTAGTACATAAGATTTGAGGCAAACCTGGGCTTGGATCACCCTCTGGTGTTGAAACAGTGACAGCACACTAATAATTTATACTCAGACAACTCAGACCTCTACATCTACCTCAACATGGGAAATGTATGGATTGATACAGTGGCGGGGGGGGGGGGGG
>PVIH01023064.1:5687-25791 GCA_004025045.1 Sigmodon hispidus
TTTTATTGGTGTGTGTGTGTGTGTGTGTGTGTGTGTGTGTGTGTGTGTGTGTGTGTGTGTTCAGCTGTAACATGCCCTATACCAGGCTTGCAGGTGAGTTTTTTACAGAAGTGTTCGGTGGCCAAACTCAGGTCCTCATGCTTATGTAACAAGCATTATCACCCATAGTGCCATTTCTCAATATTTTTTACAGCATCTTGCTCAACAATAAGTGTGTATGTGTCAGAATGAGGATACATGTTTATAATTCCAGTGCCTGAGAGGGAGAAACAGGAGCATGAAGAGTTCAGGGTTATCTCTGACCATATAGTAGATTTAAAGATGGTCTGAGCTACATAAGACCAACCAATAGAACAAAATATGGCATATAATATGAAAGTTATAAAAATTTAAAATTATTTATATTAATATTTTCCAATAAAAATTTTATGATTTTCTGTTCATTGTTTCATTTATCAAGTTTTCAAAATGAGAATATACTTACACTTTGTTCTAATTCTTACTGTTCAATATTCCTGCCCTTATCTACATGAAGGTAAACCATATGGCTGCTTATTTTAATATTTGACAAGAGGTCAGTAGATACTAATAAACAAATATGTATTTGCATTTTATTTTTCGATTATATTTCCACTTTCTGCAAGCACTTACACGATAATAGTCCACGAGAAGTATATTGACAATGACTCTAACACTTGCAGCAGCATCTCCTACTAGATGACACACATATTCGAAGCTTTTATCACCTGTCCTCTATCCTCTGAATGCTATCATTCTGTGGTTATTACTATTATATCCAAAACAAAGAAATATGTGGTTTTTACAGTACTTGCTGGAGGTATCAAAAAACGTGCAATTTCAGATGTTCACACACTTGCCATGACTGACAGTGACATCACTTCTCAAGCTGATGGAGTTCTGGCATGGTGCTTATAGCAACAGTTCCTTGGAGACTTCACCACATGAGCTGTGAAGGCTACACTGTAAAGGACAGATGTTTTGGCTCATTTTTTTCACTTAGTATAGGATAATAATGCATGCTGAATGAAAATGAATATTTTAAAGGGTATTGTTATAGCTTATTCTACAGTTGTAAATTGTGTAGGAAAGGGTTTATTTAATGATACAGGTTACTGTTCACCATCAAGAGAAGCCAAGGCAGGAATTCAAGATAGCTCATTGCAGCAAGAAGTCACAGAGGAATGCTACTTTCTGGCTCATTCTGCCCTCCCCCAGCAATTGTTTCTTTGCTTTCTTTTTTAATTCATTTTTTTCTTATTTTAGAAAATAAAAAGAGAAATGGAGATCTTAATAGAGGAAGCCAAGTCTGGGAAAAAGAACAGGGGCTAGGGAAACCTCCAAGAACTCATAGGATGTTCCTGCCTAGGTCTCCAACCAAGAGTGAACATGTTGCCTAAACAGGACTTCCCTATAATCAAATGAATAACCACCCTAAGTGCCACCACAGGACTTACATTCAACAATGAGACAGAGATACACTGCTGAGCACTGGGCTGAGTCCCTGGTCCAGCTGACAGTGGGGGAGGAGAGTCTATATGAGCAAAGGGATAGGGACTATGAGGAAAATTCTCACAGTGATGGCTGGCTAGAGCTCTGGGGAGCTCACTGAATCAAGAACAGCCACCAGGAAACCATCAGGAAAAGGTCCTCCAAGGATAGGCAACTGTCCACTGACATAGGCAATATGTGGAGACTCAAGGGAGGGTTCAGGCTGTGTTTCTGTGTATGAACTGGCACATCGGAGCCCATTCCCTTCAGAGGAACACCTAACCCAGTCTTAATATTAGATAAAGAAATTAGACTTGCCTGGAGTGGATGCTGAGCTGATTCACCTTGGGACTTCTTGCCCTTTCTGGGGAGGGGACACAGAGAGGAGGGAGGCTGAAGCCTAACAGGGAGGGGTTGTAAGGGGAAAGTGAGTTGGAACAAGGGAATACATAGATTAAAAAAGACTTTATTTTATAAAACTGAATAAAGAAATAAATTTTTAAAAAACAAAAAAATATTTATTATAAAAAGGTCCTTTTTTCCATGTATCCCCTGCTCACCCATCCTTCCCTCTTACTAACCCCCCCCCAGTCTACCTTCAGCCTTCCCCCACCTCATTCCCCAATCCCCTCCCCAAAAAGGGCAGGAAGTCCCAAGATGGGTCAGCTCAGCATGGCACATCCTCTCCAGGCAGGTCTGATTTTCTCATCCCAATATCAAGGCTGAAATAGGCACTTCTCTGGAGGGAATAGGCCTCAAAGTGCCAGCCCATTTACAGGAACACAGTCTGATCCCACCCCTTGATGCTCTACATACTGCCCATACCAATGGACAGTTGTCCACCATTGGAGGGCTTCGCTCTTTTTCCTATGGTTCCCCATGGGCTGTTCTTGTCCCAGTGTGCTCCCCAGAGTTCCAGGCAGCCATCTCTCTGGGACTCCTCCTCATATTCCCTATCTCCTTGCTCATCCAGACTCTTCTCCCCCACTCTCCAGATGAAAGGAGAGTTCAGCACATAGCTCAGCCATGGATCTTTGCCTCTACCTCCATTAATTTTGGGTGTAGGTTCTGTGATGACACATAGAGTGGTTATTCATTTGATTATAGGGGAGGTTCTGTTTAGGTACCCCCTCCACTATTGGTTGGTGACCTATCCAGGGACATCCTGTGGGTTCTTGGGGATTTCCCTAGGACCCAATCTTTTTCTAACATTATATTGGTTTCCTAATTCAAATGTTTCATTTAATTTTTCCCATACACACCACTATACCCCCTGCCTCCCATCTTCCCAGTCCTTCCCCATTTTCTCCTCACCCCATCCCCCCATCCATTCTTCCAAGAGGGTAAGGGCTCTCAAGGTGATTCAATTTAGTCTGGCAGCAGTTTATTTCTTTACCATGAAGATTCTTCAGCTGTCATTTCAGAGTTTATGAGCTCCCAATTGTTCAGATCAGCAGTCTCTGGGTCTCCTCCTCATGATCCTGATCCCTTTGCTCATATACTCTCTCCTCTTTCTCTCTTCAGCTGGACTGGAAGCTCTACAAAAACTTTTTAAATAATAAAAAAAACCTAAAAATAAAGATCTGTAATAGTTGTAATTCATTATTCATTTCATAATAAAAATGTGTTTGGGTGGAGAAAAAAAAAAAGAATGCTGGTTGAGCAGATCCTGGGGAAGCAAAGCAGTAAGCAATGTTCCTCTTCTGCAGTGCCTGCCTTCATGATACTGCCTGAGCTTACTTTGACAATGGACAGTAAGAGATAAGACAAAACTAATCTTTTCATCACACACAAAGAAGATAAAACAAAAAAAGACCAGCATAAGCACAGAAAACTACTGAATGAAAGTCTCAGGATTCCCACTCTACTTCTAGGCAATATCTTGAGGATGGATGTCAGAACAGTCTATTTGTAGTCAAGCAATTATAAAAACATCAAAGAAAAGAATGAAGTAAATTTCTAAAGAACTGCAAAAAGAGAAATTAATAGAAAAAGTTTCTGTAAACTATTATTAGAATTTATACAAAAATCAATACAAAATGTATATATTCCAGGAAAGGAGAGAAAGAGAAATAAATATACCATATATGAAGACAACAAAGCACTCAGCAAGGTTATTCATTGAATTTAGATAAGAAAAGTAGCAACTCAGTTTGAAAATCTAATTTTTAAGACAAAACCAATGCTAATAAACTAGGCAGAAAAATACAAGATCTGAATATTAAAAACAAAATGAGGACATCATGTTCCATAGTCATTCAATTCTATGTAAATTAGCTGAGCAAGAGAGACTATTTAGAAATACAAACAACCAAGTATGTTTGAGATAGTATATTTAAACAATAATTTATGTATTAAAATTATTTTAGTTAAGATGTACTTACAAAGATACACTTGGTCTATGGTTTCAGTGTGTAGGAGAAAAAGATGTCAGTCTGACATAAACCTTTCACTTGTTAATGATAGCATTATATAATATCAAGAGAAAAATATTGTAGAAAAATTACTGGTTATTAGCCTAAATAAATACAGACTGGGAATTCTTTGTCATTTTTTCCTTTATTGAAACTAGATTTTAATAACATTATATATTATGTATAATATAATACATACATATATAATCTTTAGAATATATTATGTTACCTATCATTTTTCCTCTCCTCCTATTTCTTCTAGTACCTTCCCATATCCCTTCCCATCTGATACATACCCTTTCTGTCTCTAAAGCAAACAGGCATCTAGAAATAATAATAGGATAAAATAAGATAAGTAAAACAAACAAATTGGAATAGGAACTGAAAACCTAACAAAAATTAGAGACAAAGGAAAATCCCAAGAAATGCATATGGATGTAGAGACATCCAAGTTTGTATACTAAGGAACATACAATATCCCCAAACCAGAAGCCAGTGTGTGTGTGTGTGTGTGTGTGTGTGTGTGTGTGTGTGTGTGTGTGTGTGTACACATTTTTTGAAATAATATAAACCTATAGAATCTAGTAACATAAAATTTTCAGCTGGTACTTTTTCCAAGAATATAAGGATATTTCAAACATTGAAAATCAATACACTTTTATACTTTTGGCTATGAGTTTTGCCTTAAAAGGCACATGCTATGCTATGCAGATGCTAGGACACAGGATCAATCACTCTCCAAAAACAGACAACAGGGACCCCATTATTGAGGACAATATCCAGTCAGCTCAATGAAGGTAGAGAGGCTGAGCTGGTGCCTGCATGGAATCTTTACCCCTATATTTTAGTCTCTTTGGTGCAGAAAGGTACTTTGCATGGTATGGAAAGAAAAACCTGAACAAAAACACAGTCACATAAACCTTGACCTACACTAAGTAAAATTGCAATAACCTCATCGGCTCACAAAGCTACATTTGGGTGGAATTCTTTCTTAGTCTCTCATTGGTGTCCTATCCAGATTAAATTAATGGTGTCTCATGTTTTTGACTAGAAAGGTAAATTACACCAGAATCCTAAAACAAAGTCCCACTAATGTTAACTATTATGTGTCACTAATTGATAGAAATTAGAAAATATGGTGGATATATGTTTGTGTTATATCCAGAGTGATAAAAAGTGAAAATTGACTGCTTTTTATAGACCCTTTTATAAAATAAATTTTCAGAAGTCAAAAAAAATAATACAGAAAGCTGATACAATATGGCTGATTTCATTCACATAGAGCATAATTTTCTTAATAGAAAATCTGTAAAACTGTAAAATGAAAAATCCAGAATCAATAATCAAGTTTGTCAGTGGTACAGATAACTAAAATAATATTATCAATGGTTTTATTTGGCTATAATTTATCTGTAAATAAAAAAAATAAAATTCAGCATAAAAAGCAATCCCTTCTGAATAAGGACTGCTAGGCATGGAGTCTGTGGATTCCTGGGTAGTTGGTAGGTGAGAACTAGCTGTGGCTTGTTTCTTTGACTCTCTGATCTTTCAGTTTTTTTCCCAATATCTGGTTCTGGGTTTTAATTATGAGACCAAATAGAATTTGTGTAATATAAATACAGTTTTTTATTATCTCAAGTAAAAATGAGTTCCACTTCATAAAAATATAAAAGTGTACATCTCTTGCTTGTTTTAATTTACCTGTGTTAAGGTTAATGATTAAGGTCTAGAGTTTTTATTTGTTTTAAAAAAAACTTTTACATTATCTCTTCATATACTTCTTTCTCTTTTTCTTTTTGTATGTAAGTTGCATTTGTTGGATTATAGTTTGAGTCTATCTTTTGTTCACTTAGTCTAATTTCTGCCTAAATTATTATTATTTATTTGTGTTAACTGTTCTATTTTTAAATTGGCCCACTCCTGCTGTGTCTATTTTATCTTTTATTGTTATATTTTTACTCTTCAGTGATTGTGTTTCTAAATTTAGAAATTATTGTCCATTTTCATACCAATTTAAGACTGCATTTCCATGTGGTTAATGGGGTTTTGACTCTTGGAAAATGTTGGTCAGGAAATGAAATAAACATACCTGAAATTGTTAGAGAATTTTTGAACAAAGTTCATATCATTCATAAAACCATCTGTTTACTGACATAGATTAATTAAAATATATCTTTTAGGTTCCAAGTTGAGCTGCCTGAACATACTCTTCACCTCTGTCTCCCTGTATTTTGGGAAGCATCAATGGTTTTCAGGCTCAGCTCTAAGATGATCTGTAGCATTAATAGTCTTAAGCTGAATGAGAAATTTTAGTATGATGTAACCTCAGTCACCTCCTAAGCCTCAGCTCTATATATGACATTAGGAAATCCAATACAGACACAATGTCATGGTTCAGTGAATGAGCATCATTTGAGGATACCTAGAGACCACTTTCAGCCTGCTGCAGGTCAAGTGATCCCACTCAGCAATTTTCTGTCCATTCGGCATTTTTCCTGCATAATACCAAAATGTCTCTTTTTTATATATAGTGCTAAAGTACATAACTAACTCCTCCTCATCTTGATATTTTCCTCCATAAATATTCAATCAATTAGTTATGAAAATAGCCTCTCTTTTTTTTTTCAAAATATAGCAGTAGACTAAGGAGAGTAGCGCCTTAAAACAGAAATGTTTTTCCCACAACTTGAGAACATAAAATTACCTCCAAGTAGTTAAATTTTATAGCTATGAGTGCTTCTTTTATTAAAATAGATATAAAATAGATTAAGTACAATGCAGTGCATTCACTTTACTAAACTTTAAGAGTGTTATGAGAGACTGCTCTTGATTAAGTAGAATGTTTGGTAGAGTCAGAATATTCTAGTGTTTGACCTCTTTTATATCACCTTAAAATTAATTTGAATTCAGAAATACACCATGCAGACCAATTTATTTTAGATACAAAAATGTGTCATCTAGATTCAAGAGCGTGCTGAAGCAATGTTCATTTACAATTTTTATGATTTGGAAAACCTCTACCTGAGCGTTCAGCTACACCAGTATACAATAATAATTCCTAACTGTACATTGTACCTGCCCTATACTTTTTCAGCAAATTTTGTATTCAGTTAATTCCCATAGTCAAGTGCTCAGCAACTCTTCCCTCTTACCAATATCTGACTCAGTACATTCAGAGATGTTAGATAAAGAGTTGCAATCTGGGTGAAATTTTCATTGCCCTCTGTGTGGTTGTGAAAGAAAAGTCTTGTTCCAGTTTAAATTTATGCTCTGGTTTCTGCAAGAGGTTGCATGGCTCCTGTGCCCAGCTAACCTTTGACTAATTGTACAATTAATGTTGTAATATAAAGTCTTTAAGCTAGCACAGATTCTCCAATGATGTGATTAACTCCTGGGATTCTAGGCAGCAGGCATTAGCCACAAAGTGCAAACTAATTAATGTTAGAGGACAAGAAAGGGGCCACACCAGGCCACATAGCTGGCAAATTCACAACAGGGTCAACTGCAATAGAAAAAAGTCCCACTAAAGCAGCAGCAATAGGGGTATGCTGAAGCCAGATCTTCAGATCTTACAACTTGTTTCTTCAGTTCTCTTGATTGTCCAGTAAGAGGTGAGACAGCACTGTAAAGGAAAAGGCCACCATTATTATGCAGACACAGAGAAGAAAACCAAATGAGTACATCTCAACCAACATCACTTCTCTGTCTGCTCCCAATTCCCTGGTCCTAGGAACCTGGTATAGTCTGTATTCTCACATAGCTTGATTTACAACTAGAGCAAACATGGCCAATAAAGTGCCATGGTGGTGAAATTGCTTTCTTTGCAATGTTGACATCAAACCCCTAATGTAAAACATGTGAGAAGATTAACACACACACACACACACACACACACACAACTAGCAAAAGGGAACTAAAATAGTTCGTAAAAATTAGTGAAGTTCTTTCTATAGTTTTTGGAACTAAATTTTAAAAAGATCTTTTCAGAATCAGAAGTCATCCTTCAAAGTCCTCTTTTAACCATAGAATAAACAATTTTTAGTACTTTCTTTAATATTTTGTGAGTTTTTTTTAAATTGATATTAGTTATTAGAAAACGGTAAAATGACACAAGAGAGTACAGTCCTTACCTGAGTGAAATCAGAAAATGTGTGCTGGCATTTTGTTTGCAGCCTGTACAAGGTCCTCATGAAGGTAAAAAGCTAGCGATTTTTGACAAGCCAGTTAAGGGAATCTGAAAGACATGTGGAATATAATGTCTATTCCAATTCCGAGTGCAGTTGTGGAATAAATGAGGAAAAAATTATCCTTCGTGGTAAAAAGAGTATGTGAGAAAGCCTGGTCAGCAACCCATGCTTTGGAACTACTCTGGAAATATTGGGCAATCACATGTGATGCTTAAGTCACAGGATCCAGCATGCCCCCCCAAAATTCTCTTTGAGAACTTGCTAAATAAAAAATTAGTTTAGAGCAGAGGTTGGAAAGTCAGTAGTATCTGATAACAATTAGCACTTTATAGAGTCTCAGAATTGCTGCATGAGGAATCTTTTATATTTGAGGCTATAGCTTTCTGCTTTAAAACACAGAAATCCCCAGCCCCACTATGTGGCATTTGGAATTGGAAAACATAGTAGGGTGTGCCATTTGACAGCATATGCTAAAAACATTTTGCTTCTTTAAATGTTGCCAGGGATAAATAGCAGCTAGTAATTTCCTTCTTAAAATATTTTCAAGCTTGGGTTGAGTAGCATTACGTGAGTTTAAACACATGTTTAGTGGATTCTGGAAGTCCATCTTTTAGACTGTAGTCCTCTTCTATAGCTGAGTGTCCCATCTTGTGATAGGACAGAAGTCACTACCATAATTGGAGTGCATTCTGGCATTTCTCTATTCCAGAGGGCAGAGCAGATGGGCAGAAGGTGTCATTTGGGCCAGTGATTTATTTATAATCTTTAGATTTATCTATAATCTTTAGAATATTGTCAGGGCATTAGAAGTCTGTCCAGTGGCTCCAGCCTGAGATTCAGATATTTGTCTTCTTTACCAACCTTGGCCTGGAGATGAAAGCAGTGCTTTGCTGGATTAGGCTGTTAATGATTAAGTGATCCAAGGAGATTATGATGACAGCCAGACCAAGCTTTCTTTTTGGGGAATAAATACTGACATTGAGCAACTTTCTGACAGAGCAGGAAGAAAAAAAAAATACCCCTCATTGCCATGAGCAATAAAATGGTAAATTGGGAAGTGTTCTGAAAGGTAAGCCTCAGCAAACCATTAAGCGTGAGTTCTGGCTCCCCTTTCCTTTGGCTTTCTTCTTTTTATTTCTTCCAACAATATATCCTAACTGTAGTTTTTTCCTCCCTCCATTAATCTCAGTACCCTCCCTTATCTCAACAAAATGCATTCCTTCTTTGTTTCCCTTCAGAAAAAAAAAAAGGCCTCTCAAGAGATACCAACTAAACATGACATAACAAGATACAATAAGACTAGGCACAAACCCTCACAGCAAGGCGAACAAGGCAACCCAGTGGGAAGAAACAGGTCCTAAGAGCAGACAAAAGAGTCAGACACCAAACTGCCACTGTCAGGAGTCCCACAAGAGCACCATGTGACACAATCATAATGTATAAGCAAAGGATCTTGCACAGACCCATGCAGGTTCTGCAATTACTACTCTAAGTATCTGTAAACTTCCATGAGCCCTGCCTAGTTGATTCTGTGGGCTGTGTTCTCCTGGTGTCCTAGAACACTCTGGTTTCTACAACCCTTCCTATACGTCTTCTGAGGGGATGTGCAAGCTCTACCTAATGTTTGACTGAAGGTCTCTGCATATATATCCATCACTTTCTAGTTGATGCCTCTCTGGTACCTACCTATGAATATTTTTATGATATTCCTATCTAGAAATCATTTTATTGACTTTTTAAACTATTTTGCCTGCTACGTTTGATTTTATCCCATGTCTTTGACTATCAAGCCTGCTATTCCTAGCTATCCAGGCAGTGTCTGCAATGGGTTCCCTCTCTTGGCTTGAGTCTCATGTTGGCTTTCTCTATTATCAGTTTCACATGCCTAATTGGATATAATGTGGGAGGGCATAAATGCATATATCTTCACTTTAACCTGACTTAACCGAACATATGAGTATATAGAAACCCTTATCTCCAATTTTATCTGGTAAATCTTATACATACATATATTCATATGTCCTACACATATTGAGTCATTCATGTTTTGATTAAAATCAATCTTTAATCTATGGTTGTTTTAGTTTTTATTTTTTTAATCTGTATTTTATTTTGGGTCCTGAGCATGATTATGGAAGCCTAAGATCTTGTTACATCGAAGCAGCCTGTGAGAAGTCTCAGTTCCACAGATCATTTGTAGTACTTTAATCCTTTTGAACAATTTTTCAATACTGTTTACACCAGGGGATTTCTTACACAAACCCTCTTTATACATGTAAGAATAACACAGGGAGGAACTGTTTGCTTCTGATCTCTGCACACAAGACATGCAGGAGTCTTTAGGGAGTTTTCTGTCTTTTATACTTACTAGGAGGAGATTAATAAAATATCTCTATGTTGTCTGATGTACAATTGATTACATAGCCATGGTGCAATTGATCATGTCAAGGGAGTACAAGACAGTCATAGCGTCAGTAAAAGCATTGCCTATGGAACAGGACAGATGCCACATGCAAAGCAACACCTGTAACATGGAGCTGGATATTGCCTTGGTGAATTGTCCTTATTTGATTCTTGACATCAAGTGGAAGCTGGAAGTGGTCTTCTGAAGCTAGTTCTTATTTTATTCATGTTTTAACCAATCAAATAATGGGCTCAGTGGGTTCCTCTTACATCTATGGAGATCTTTTTCAATTCACCAATATGTCATCATTTTGTTCATGAGAAATAGGCCTGAAAGTAGTGAGAAAATCAATGCTGTGTTCTGTCTGTGTTTGTGGTGATATGTTACATATTTAATAAAACCTACAATATCAAGAGATCAATATACAGTCAAAAAGTAGGGAGACATAGCTCAGGAATTTCTTGATCTTTGAGTACAAGGCCAAAAAGATGGGCTACAATGGCACACACATTTAATACTAGCACAGGGAAAGCCTGGGAATGGTAACCTACACTCTTAATCCCATAACTCCAGAGACAGAACTTTTTGTGTTTCTGTGAATTCAAGGCCAACTATTAAACAGAGTAGCTCACACCTTTAATCCTGACATGGATGGGATACAGCTGGCAAGAAGGGTATTTAAAGCAGTGTAGGAAAACAGGGGTCAAACCAACCTGGAGCAAGGCTGAGGAAACTGAAAGATAGCTGGGTAAGATTTGACTGTGGTGTGTCTTCTCTCTGATATTTCAGCCTTTCCCCAGTATCTGTTTCCAAGTTTCTTTCAATACAACCAGAATTCGTGACACATGTGGTCTCTGTAATCAGTACACCAAAACAGAGGATTTAGTACTGTTTGGTTTGATTATCATAGGTATTACAACACAGTTCAGACTCTACAAATGAACAACAAACCTGTATCTCGGTGGAGGCTTAGGGAATGTGAAGAGCAAGGGAAAGGCATTGCTGCCAACTCTACAAACTTCAAGTTCTGATACCTTAGGGCTGAATCAAAAGGGGAAATTTTAGGGTAGGATTTGCACATTTATTTTTCTAATTTTACTATTTTGACTTAAAAGTACACATTACATACAGTTTTTGACGTAAATATAAAACCCATGAGCTTCAATTTTGTAATAAGAATTTTTGTTTTTAAAATAATTTTTGCAAGATTGAAGGATGATATGTTTTAAATTAGATATCTTAAGCTAGCATAAAATAGAATGTAAGACAAAATAGTAACTTTTCAAATGAAGAGAAACATATTTGACAAACATATTTTATGAACTCTAACAGTAAAGGAACAAAGAGACATAGTATGAAATAGATTTTATTTTAAATTATTGTATCTCTGAGTGTATGTGCACATGGGTACAGGTGTCTTGAGTGGTCAGAAGAGGACTTCAGATCCCCTATAGTTGGAGCTACAGGTGGTTGTCAGCCCTTGGATCTGGCTTCCCAGAACCAAATCTGAGTCCTCGGAAAGAAAAATACATGTTCCTTAAACATTCCAGCCCAACACATTTGTTTTTTGGTTGGTCATTTCTTAAATATACATTTTGTGCAACAAACTCAACTGCAATATGGTAAAACTCATAATTGTTAACATACAAGTTCAGTATATTTTCTATTGTGTAATTAGTTAGACTTTAATTTGATGAGAATGTTTGGTTGTGTAAGTGTGTGTGCTTGTATGCATATATATTCTCTAATTTGATATTACATTTTGATTTTCTGCAAGTTCTTTCATAACTTTTCTTTACTTATACCACATTTTTATTCATCTTAAAACACTTTAAAATATGAAACAATTTTTCATATTTTATTGTTTATTTTCTAGTTGATTATCTAGCAATATTTGCTGATTAATCACCACTGAATAAAATATTTATTGCACTTTAGTAAGATGTGTCACTATATTTTGGTCTATTTCTGTTCTCTCTGCTGGATTTTTCTGGTGGTTGAGTTTATTAAAAAAAAAAATCATTGATGACTTCCTAGACCTAGATTCAGAAATAAGTCTTTCACTGTTTTAGTAAAACTTGATCACTTCCTAGTTTTGTGTAATATCTTCTTTAACTGGATCAATAACATCTAACTTGATATTGACAAGCAGTATTGTCTGAAGCATAGTTTGTGTACTTTTCAAGACTGATTTTTACCCCATCTGTTTTGGACCTTGATTTTTTTTCAATGGAAAACTCAGCTTCTATACAATTCCTCTCATATAAGATCTTTGTGTGTGTGTGTGTGTGTGTGTGTGTGTGTGTATGTGTGTGTGTGTCTTTTCTAGGGTAAAGCCTCAGCCTCCATTTCATCTGCTGTATCATTGTATACTCTGCAATGGGTGCTGTTAAAATTCCACAGCCCAGTTCTTAGTCGAAATCAGATGAGGTGGTTCTGAACCCTTTCTCCCCTTCAGGGGAGGGTGGTGTATTATGGGTTGCAGGGAACTGCTAGATTATGAGTTACAGTTTCTTGCCTAAGTCGAGGCTCCTTTCAAGACATTTCATCTGTGACTGAAAAGCCCTCCTCATTACAAAACAAACATGAGAAAGCTCTGAAAGGTGCTAGGAAGGTGGTATGCACCTGGGGGCCTTGCATTCATACTCTCTCTGCTGAAATATTAGGTACGGAAGAACATAAAGATTGTAAGGCTATGCATGTCAAACCCACAGTTAATATAACTGTGGTAACAAGATAGAAGCTTTTCTGTAATATCCAACAAAGTACTAGAAGTTCATAAAAGCACAATTAGTCAAAAAAAAATAAAGAAAAACGTTTAATAGGAAATAGAAATGGTTAAATTTTCTTTAGAATGCATAATGGTACATTGAAAAAATCTAATATGGTTTGTTACAAACTGAGAGTTGATAATATTGAAAAGTTTTCATAGTATTAAAATTTTATTCTATAATAAATTTCTTGTTATTTTTCTATACTTTTTACAAAAATTTTTGCATGCTTAATCTAAATGAATAATAAATGTTTTAATTTTTTAAAAAATCTTGGTATGTCACTATTTTCCATGCTTTACTATTTGGATGAATTTATATAAAGAATAAATAGAAGAAGCTTTCCTGGACCTAGGTTAAAAGAGGTGTCTTCGAAAAATTCTCTGTCAATTTTTTTTGTATATTTGTGTATGATTTGCTATTACTGCATTCATAACATCTAAGTAGATTTTTAGAATCTAAGTGTTTGCCATTAATCATAAATGACTTTTAAATGGGTGTGAGTGTCTATAACAATGAATGAGATTTGTTTATAAAAATATTTTATTTTTATCATTTCTGTGAGGACATGCCAAATTTTTTAACATAAAAATAAAATTAGTATTAATCTAATAATTATTTGTTCATTTATTTTTCTGTCAGTGTGACAGGGTTGTATACTGCAGTCCAGGCTCGTATTGAACTCATGATGTTGCTCAGGCTTCCCTGGAATCTAGAAGATCCTCCTACTTCAGCTTTCTGAATGTTGGAATTATAGACATGAACCACTATGTCCAAATAAGAATTTTTTTTTACAGAAAAGATAAGTTTCTGAAAACCTAGTATTATTACTTCATTTAATATTTGATAAAATTTACTAATTACTTTTATACTATGGCATTTTCTTTATAGAATTATTGTACTAATTAACTTTGCATTAATAGGAGATAATAGAAGTAAAAATAACAATTCCAAACATGGATATTAAATAAACATGACAAAATTATAGTAAAAGTAAGGTTAAATATGCTTTATAATTTTAATAAATATTAAATTTCTTATACATATAGAGTAAATGTTAAATAATTTATAAATGATTAAAGTTTACTTTTACTTCTAGTATTTCCTTAGATACTAATTTTTCAAAACATATTTAAATGATTTATTTATTTATCAATAAATAACATAATCTGAAAATGTATTCTCAAAATATTCTCCTTTAAATAATACTTGTATTGGAGCTTCAAAAATTAATTCTGAACTGTTCAATTTTGCTTTAATCAGATCATGAAGTTAATTAAAGGACTACTAAAAAAGGAGAGGGATACAGCAGGAGAGAAAAGATGGTTCCTGGGACAGGAGGGTCCTTGCTGGCCTTCCTGTAACATGAATGACAGATGGACTGCAAATAGTCACTTTATTTTGTGTATTATTTAGAATTTCTTTTTTCACTTATACTTCATTCAATATTCTATAGATATCCTGATACAAACTCTGCAACTATAGAAAATAATATTAACAGAATTCAGAAAAAATCACCAAAATTTGAAAGCTTAGTAAATTATTTATTCTAAAGCATAAGTGAATCCATAATATAAATCCAATGACAAATATTAAAAGACTCGGAATCAAAGAAACCTCAGTAAGCTGTAAGAGTTATTTAACTTTAAGCTTGATATACTTTACAAGTAGTTTTTTCCTCCCCAAAGACAAATACACTAAATTATTTTAATATTTTTAAAGGTGGCATTAAATTTTATTGGCTTGATATTTCTTTGACCAGGAACTCAAGTTACAGCAAGATATTAAAATGCCAAGAGGTAGTTTCTTATTTTAATTAAAATGTAAACATTAGAATAAGAGCTATTAATGATCACACATCATTTTTTTCATTTCATTATGGGAAAATAAACTAAAATTTGATAGAGATTTCCACATAACTAACACAGTGAAATAGTGGTGCCACAACTATATGTTCTTGCTGGAGAGGAGATAAGGAGATGGGGAGAAGAGAGAGTGACTGGGAGGGCAGGAGGGGGAAGGGATTTTGGACAAGGGGATATATAGAAAAAAAGTAGTATTTACCTTGAAAAAAAACCCACAAACATGTTTACAATTTTAAACACTATGAAATGCATAAATGTTACCATTATCACTAATGACTCATTTATGATCATTGTCTTCACCAGCATTGAAACCAGTAGCTATTACACACATGATATATAAATGTAAATTCATGCATAATATATAAATTCAACTACCCCAGTGCCATTTTCATATTAGCCCTTATAACAGCCATACCAGGCAGATAGGTCGGATATTTCCATTCTATAAATGAACAGTCTAGACAGGAATGCGATGGCATACACCTACAACCCCAGCGCTCAGAAAGCAAAAATGGGAGGATCAGAAATTCAGCTCCCTGTTTCGTGAATTTAAAGCCAGCATTAAGTAGTAAGACTGTCTGAAAAAAACCCCAACCAAACAAAGATAATCATAGAAAGAGAGAAATGACAAATAATTTAGAGTGTTTGGAATTGAGAGAGGCATACCGAGGGAAAGCAGGGTGCCGGAATCTGAGACTGTCACTTTTCAGTGTCTGTATTATATCTTAAATACATTGATTTACTTGTTAGCAGTGAATAATTCATCAAGAAAATGGAAACTAAGGAAAGGAGTAATTGAGTAAATGTTAAGGCACAATGAGAATATAGCACATATTATGGAACATAGAATGCTTGGTAAATATCATGAAACATGGATGGATATAAACACAAGTTCTGATAATGGAACTTACTTGGGTTTTTGTCATTGTTTCTGGAGTTTTTTGTCTCAGCATTTTGCAAAGGACAGCAGGAACATGAGCATATGGAAAAGGGAGGAGGTGACAGATTCCAATTAATTACCTCCAATTTACTTCATATATCATGGTCTCTTGGGGGTTCTTTGAGTTCTTAATTTAGTGAAAATAGAAAGTTTTAAAAAAAAAAACTCCCAAAGATGAAAATTCATCATGCATTTACAACAGGGCTTTCACTGAATATTCCGCTAAACATAGATAGACAGAATGCTCTGAACAAAGCACTGTCAGTATTTTCTAGAAATCTTGTCTGTGATAGTCCCTGCAGTTGTTTTCATGGTGCCAAAGGCTTTATGTTCTCTTTGTTTTATATGGCACTAAAATTCCTTGTAGAAAGAAATTATCTCTACATCAGGAAAAAGTGCTTAGAAATTCTCCACATCTGAGCATTGTTATATTAGAAAATATTACATGCCTATATACTTGCTTCTTTCATGCATGGCCCTAGGGATCCATGCGAGTAATTCTGAGAATGTCTATTAAATATTCATTCGAAGGAGTTAACAGTTACTACCAGAGGGGGTGATGAGCTCTGCACCCATTAAAAGATTTTCTCCATAGCCTTGGGTCATTTGTAACTTTTGCTTGTTTTACATTGTGTTCTGACTTACCCTGGTTCACAAGCTTGAGCAGCAGGATAAAATCAATTTTTCTATATAGCAGAAAACAATGGCAGCAGGGACAGCATATAAATCAGATTCCTATAAAGGGCAGGTAAGGGTAATAGACCAGATCTTCAAATTGCTCTTTCCCTGACTACAAGTTGCATGTACATGTAAGGTCTGAAAACCACAGCATGCTTCAGACTGATCATTACAGAATGATGAAAGCTAAGCGAGAAAGAATTTACTATCTGTGCACAAAGTAAACCCATTCTAGACTGGCAGATGTTTTACTAATCAATGAGACAGCATTGATTTAGATAAAGTCCATGACATAAAAAAGAAATAATTTGTTTTCTCTCCCAAAATATTATATTCAGCTTTTCAGGACCTCATATACATCTCAAAGTGAACTTCTTGTGCATTGCACTGTGTAAATTGTATGTTATACGTTATTTTGTGTATCACAGAGACCACTGCATGCTGTGACAGCTGGAACAGCACAGCTTTTAGGACCATTATTTGCATTAGTCAGTGATACTGATGCCTCTTGAGGGAGTTTTACAGATGGCTATTCCTCGACACCAGAGCAGTAACAGCAAAATATATTACACATTGTGGAGGGCATCCTTCAACCCTGCTTCCACAAAAGCCTACAATGCTATCACATTTCCAGGTCTAATTCTTCACACCCCACAATTTCAAAATAGGATATTAAAGAATAATCAATGTGAAGAATTTGGAATGTTGCAGGTCCAGAATTAGATTACAGTTTACCTTGGACTATCTTTAACCCAATAAATAGCCATTCCCTGACAACCTTTGTGTCTTACCTAACATTCTATGGCCAGGGGATAAAAACATTTTGAATGGAGTAACTTAGCAAAATCATAGTTTCTGGCCACCTCAAGGCTAAGCTTAGCCTTTGTGATATTTCCATCAACATATATGAAATGTGCCATATTATGATGTTCTTAGTTCTATTATTATAAAAGCTTCATAAAACCTCATTCACTTTGTAAAATGTAATTTGGAGTAACCTGAAGCTGTGTTATAGAAGCCATGGTTACTTACATCAGACTCTATAAAAAACTGTATAGCATTCTAACTCCCATATTCTACATGTGCCAAAAAAAAAGCATCATAATTGAGAAACACTAATTTCTGTTTGTGGTTCAATCATGACATATATTCTGAGACTATAAATAAAGAGATGTTACACAAAAATCAAACTACTTATAGATCTTCATTCCTTGTGTGTGTGTGTGTGTGTGTGTGTGTGTGTGTGTATGTGTGTGTGTGTGTGTGTGTGTTCTAGATAGGGTTTCTCTGTGTAGCTCTGGCCGTCCTAAAACTCACTCAGTAAACCAGGCTGACCTTTAACTCAAAGAGATCCACCTAACGCTGACTCCCTGAATTCTGAGATTAAAGTCATGTGTCCACCAGCACCTGGCTAAGACCATTCTTTTTCAAAGGAAACACACTAATTAACTTTATTTAAAAAATTAGATAGGACAGGTGAGATGGCTCTGTGTTAACAAAACTGGCTGTTCTAATAAAGGTCTGTGATTTGATTCCTTGTGCTCACATGCAATTTCATAATGGTTTAATGTTAGCCCAGGAGATCCAATGCTTTCTTGGATCTCCTGCATGCACACACCATATATGTATGTGATATACAGACATACACGTAGGCAAAAAACAAATACACATTAAAAAATTAAAATACTGTAAGTTCTGTGTTTATTATGTGTATTGTTGGTGTATATATCTGTGTGTTTGTATATCTGTGATTGTGTATTGTGACAACAATTAATAAAAAGACAGGCCATAAATTTGAAAAAGTTCGTCCCCAGGACCAGGTGCTATCTGCGGAGTCCCAGTGCACTCTGGAGTAGGGGCAGCTGAACTCTGCCCCTGGCCACACCCACAGCTCCTGCTGAGGGAATTTGCACAGCTATGCACCACAACCTCAAACTGAGCGAACCAACAACTGCAGGGGTCTCTGAAAGACAGAATCAAACCCTGACCAGAGAGGTGACAGGAGATACACAAACCCAAGTGCCACAACTGACCAGGATCCATCTAATCGTGAACCACTGAAGCCATGGGCAAACGTCAGTGCAAGAAATTACATAAAAATACAAAGGACAACATGGTAACTCCAGAAGAGAGTGGCGATCTTACAAATACAAAACCTGAACTGAGCAATGAAGAGGAAACAGAAGGAAGCAACACCAAAAATTCCTTTTAGATGATCATCGAAGCTCTAAAAGAAGATATGAAAAAAAAACCCTTAAAGAAATAGAAGAAAATACAAACAAAAAATTGGAAGAGATGAACAAATCTATGAAAGAAACATGCCAGGAACTAAAAGCTGAAATAAAAGCTGAAGTAAAAGCTGAAATAGAAGCAATAAAAAAGGCACAAAATGAAGCAAAGATGGAAATAGAAAACCTGAAGAAAAAAGCTGGAACCACAGATACATGCATAACAAACAGAGTTCAAGAGATGGAAGATAGAATTTCTGAAGTGGAAGACTCAGTAGCTCAAATAGATATATCAGTCAAAGCAAATAGTAAAACTAAAAAAGCCATAACTCAAAATGTTCAGGAAATCTGGGACATCATGAAAAGACCTAATTTGAGAATAATAGGAATAGAAGAAGGAGAAGAATACCAGTTCAAAGGCACAGATAATGTTTTCAATAAAATCATTGAAGAAAACTTTCTTAACCTGAAGAAGGAAATGCCCATAAAGATAAGAGAAGCTTACAGAACACCAATTAGATATGATCCCCAAAAAAGTCAGCGCACCACATTATAATCAAGCCACAAAACATACAGAACAAAGAAAAAATTTTAAGAGCTGCAAAAGAAAGGGGCCAACTCACATATAAAGGCAGACTCATCAGAATAACGCCTGACTATTCAATGGAAACGATGAAAGCTAGAAGGGCTTGGTCAGAAGTTATACAGACGCTAAAACAGCATGGATGCCAAACTAGAATACTATACCCTGTAAAATTATCAATCACCATAGATGGAGTAAACAAGGTATTTCAAGACAAAGTCAGACTGAAAGAATATCTGTCTACCAATCCAGCACTACAGAGAGTATTAGAGGGAAAACTACAACCTAAGGACCCCAGATACAGCCATGAAATCACAAACAATCAATAAGTCCACAGAAGAATACCCTAGAGAAAGGAAATACAGACAAGTTACCACCAAAAATGGCAGGAAATATGAATCAATGGTCACTAATCTCCCTTAATATTAATGGACTCAACTCTCCTATAAAACGTCACACAATAACAAGATGGATACAACAACAGAAGCCATCCTTCTGTTGCCTACAAGAAACACACCTAAGCTG
>PVIH01023065.1:0-25691 GCA_004025045.1 Sigmodon hispidus
TTTATTTGCCTTGGTGTTTGCCTGGAACTGGAACTACAGACAGTTGTTAGCTGCCATGTGGGTTCTGGGAATTGAACCCGGGTCCTCTGGAAGAGCAGATGATGCTCTTAACCGCTGAGCCATCTCTCCAGCCCCTTTACTGGCCTTTTTTTACTCTATATGTGTCATCCATTGTTATGTAAGAATTGGAAGTGTGTGTGTGTGTGTGTGTGTGTGTGTGTGTGTGTGTCCCCTGGTGAGTTTCATATTGTTGCTTTTAGAAACATGATTCATTTACAGGAATATGGGCACTTTATTAGTAACTCTCTATCACAGGAAAAAAATATTTCTTTCCCCCTCAGTGACTATTAACTTTCTATAAATCCCCAGGAATAGATGGGGTCTCATCAGCTCCACTCCAATAATTTTTGATAAAATATCCTACTGTAAGCCTTAGAAAAGGTAATGTTCTCAACTGTGCTCAATCTCACAGTAAAACAATTGCTAATTAGCCTCTGGCTCATCAGTAGATGACATTCTCTCTGACCTGGCATTACCTCCCTTTACCTCTCAGTGTTTTTTTTTTTTTTTTTAAAAAAACAACTTTATTTATTTACTTATTTATTTGCCTTGGTGTTTGCCTGGAACTGGAACTACAGACAGTTGTTAGCTGCCATGTGGGTGCTGGGAATTGAACCCGGGTCCTCTGGAAGAGCAGACGGTGCTCTTAACCGCTGAGCCATCTCTCCAGCCCCACCTCTCAGTGTTTTAAAATTCTCCTCTCATACAGTATATCCTGACTGCAGTTTTTCCTCTCTCTACTCCCCGTTATCCCCAACATCCTCTCCCCCAGATCCACCCCTCCTCCATCTCCTTTCAGAATAGAGCAGATCTCCCAGGGATATCAACTGAACATAGAATAACAAGTTATATTAAGACTTGGCACAAACACTTATCAAGGCTGGACAAAGCAACCCAGCAGAAAAAACAGTGTCCCAAGAGCAGGGGAAAGTTTAGTGGTCAGAGAATCCAGGCCCCATTCCAGTACTTAGGGTACCTCAGAGAAATGCTTTTCAGGAGCAGGAATGGAAACTTCATACACAATCTGTATGGGTCAATGTTCTTTATTCCTCTGCTGTTTTCTTTTGTTCTTTATTCTCCCATTCCAAATCCCAAGCATGCATACATATATGCTCATATATATATACCCACACTCATTAGCAACTTGTTAGTAATAAGAAAAGGTTACAAGGTTAATTCTCAGGGTCACAAGCATTCTTTTAGCTATGATGAGAGTCACATGTAGCAATATCTTGTCAGCTTAATTGGTAGCACCTGCAGTTGTAAAAGTTCCATCTTATCTCTTATATGAGAAGCTACAAGGGATACTAAAGAAAGAAAATAAACAATTGAGAGATCTAAGTAAAATTCAAAGAATATATGTACTATTTTACATTTCTAAAGTGTAACTAATAATATCTGGACATGGTTAGTCAGCTTCCTGTTAATCACCTGAATCTCAGGACCTAAACATAAACAGTTAGTTTACTGAGCCTAGAATCTTGCATCAAAAACAGTGTAGAAATATATACAAAATGTTAGTTGCTTTTTGAGGCTGAGTGGGGAGGTGCTGTGGTTCCAATAAGGCAGGGCTGGTGGAGGAAGCACAGGGCAATGTAAATTGCTATTAATTTCTTGAAGGACTATGATATAACAAGGTCAGACATTTGCAATTCCACTCCAGTTTGCTTTTAATCTTCTGAAGAACTTTAACCCAACAAGGCCAGGCACCTGTAACTCAGATCATGAGTAAAATCTGAGAAAGTGGGGCTGGAGAGATGGCTCAGAGGTTAAGAGCACTGACTGTTCTTCCAGAGGACCTGAGTTCAATTCCCAGCAACCACATGGTGGCTCACAACCATCTATGATGAGGTCTGGTGCCCTCTTCTGTAAAACTGTATGCATAATAAATAAATAAATCTTAAAAAAAAAAAAATCTGAGAAAGTTCTGCTTGTCATCTATTCACAAGGACACTTCATCTGGCCAAACTGCCATCAGTAAGGCTAGTGTGTTACTCACCATAATGTGGAACAAAGATTGGACTATGAGAGCGTGTTTCATTTACCAGAATAACATGGTATATGGAGAAGTCATCTTTCCATTGATACACAGGAATGCCTGTGCCCAATAAATGAGGAATACACTGTCAGGATTTCTGGGACAAGTCTCAAACTGCTGTAAAGAGCAACCGTGGGATAACACAAGGGAATCACAGACAGAAGCAGCCAGTCACTTATAGGCAGCGTTTTCCATAGCCTTATGAATTTTGTTCTCCATCAGATAGTTGGTCATCCGGTGGGTTGGCTTAAATATCAGTTGGTATCTACTGTATTTCCTTGCAGACCTTGTCATGAAGGAGTCAAAGACAGTCCCCATTTCCACTGTTAGGAGCCCCACAAGAACACTAACTGCACAACCATAAGGTACATGCAGAGAACCTAGCTCAGACCCACACAGACTCCATGACTGTCAAGTCAGTCTCTGAGCCCCTATGAGCCCTGTGTTACGTCTCATACTTTTCAGCCTGGCTCTGCCAGCACTTTTGGATTCCTGGTTCTGCTTTTCTACAAGTCACAAATCCCAGTACATGCCATCTGAGAACTTCCTTGGCAATGTCAACCTAAAATGTGGCTTTTCTGGTGTGGAATGTCTTTCTGTACACTGTGCATTACCACTGGATAATAAAAGAACTGTTTTGGCCTATGGTAAAGCAGGTTAGAAGTAGGCTGGAATTCCAGGCATAGTTAAAGGAGAAAAGAGATGCTGTGAACTGCCGCCCAAGAGGGCAAGATGTAATGGAACACAGGTACAGCCACTAGCTATGTGGCAAGACATAGATTAATAGAAATGGGTTAAGTTGTAAGAGCTAGTTGATAATGAGCCTAAGCCATAAACCAAACAGTTTGTAATTAATATAAGCCTTTGTGTGATTACTTGGGATTAAATGGCTACAGGAGTGCAAGTCCAGACCTTCGGCCAGACAGGCCTGAAACTTCTGGCTACAAATGGCATTCTAATATGAGGCACATATACTCATATAAAACCTGAGAAAGCTTAAAAAGGGTTCTAGAGCACAGAAATGGAGCCAAAAACAGCTTCTGAGTTGTGTCTCACAAGTGGGTCATGGTGTGGTGTTTGGGTCTGAGCTACAAAATGTTGGGTTTGCTGCATGCAGCTTAAGCTGCAACAGGGTCAGTTCCTAAAGTCTCACAGGAGCCTCAATGTAAGTGCAAGCTACATAGGATGGATTTAAGGTTTCTGTTCATACAGACAAAAAGGGAACAGAGTCCAAGACGGCTTCTTGGGTCAGCACTGTTTGTTTTTTTTTTTTTTAAAGTTTCTTTTTTTTTTTAAACTTTATTTATTATTTATTTATTTATTTGCCTTGGTGTTTGCCTGGAACTGGAACTACAGACAGTTGTTAGCTGCCATGTGGGTGCTGGGAATCGAACCCGGGTCCTCTGGAAGAGCAGACAGTGCTCTTAACCGCTGAGCCATCTCTCCAGCCCCTGTCAATCTTTATATATACACACACACACAAATGCACAGCCACATGCACATATGGTTGTTCCTGTTTTTTCCTGGAGAACCCTAATTTTATTCAAACTCTAAATCAAGATGTAATTTCAGAAAATATTTCATAGAAAAGCCTGGCATATTCTATATGTAGATCCTGGTCTATGATGTGTACATGTATGCGGGTTTAGTATAATATGTAGACAGAACAACAAGAAAGGGTATTATTAAGTGGTGAGGAAGGGAAAGATATAAAGAATATAAATCATAAAAGAGAGCTACTTGTTGTTCTAGTTTTACCATGGATTTTTCTTTTGTGTGGGTGAATGTGCATATAAATATAAAAAACTGATAGTAAAAGTACAAAGTCCAAGATGAAGCTCCAGGGCTTCTAAATGACTATTCTAACTGTAACTTTCATAGAGATATCTGAGTCCAGGCAAGGTTTGTTTGAGTGGTTATGTTAATCTAGTTGCATGATATTTATAATTGCAAATTCTTCACAATAAAGTGACTTTTATTTAAAAACAAATAAAAAACCCCATGAAGCTGGGAGGTGGTGATGCACGCCTTTAAACCTAGTACTTGGTAGGCAGAAGCAGGTGGATCTCTGTGAGTTTGAGGCCTGCCTGGTCTACAGTGAGTTCCAGGACAGCCAGGACTACACAGAGAAACCTCAAAAAAAAAAAAAAAAAAAAAAAAAGGTATTAGTGAGTTGTTTAGGGTAATAAGAACTAGACCTAGGGGCTGGAGAGATGGCTCAGAGGTTAAGAGCACTGACTGTTCTTCCAGAGGACCTGAGTTCAGTTCCCAGCAAAACCACATGGTGGCTCACAACCATCTATGATGAGGTCTGGCGCCCTCCTCTGTAAAACTGTATGCATAATAAATAAATAAAATCTTTAAAAAAATATTAAAATTTCTAGGATAATTTGTTTATGTAATTATCTTAAATGTTGAAACTTTTGCTCAGGAATACCTTGGAAAATCATTCTTTTTTTATATTTATTTTTTATGTGAATTGGTGTTTTGCCTGCATGTATAACTGTGTAAGAGTGTCAGATCTTGGAATTACAGACAGTTGTTAGCTGCCATGTGGATGCTGGGAATT
This sequence comes from Sigmodon hispidus, assembly GCA_004025045.1. NCBI lineage: Eukaryota > Metazoa > Chordata > Mammalia > Rodentia > Cricetidae > Sigmodon > Sigmodon hispidus. Next base: position 4,668 of record PVIH01023065.1, read on the forward strand.
GAACTCAGGTCCTCCAGAAGAACAGTCATGCTCTTAACCACTGAGCCATCTCTCCAGCCCAGAAAATCATTCTTACACTCCTTTGCATATACCTAAAGAAATTCAAGTCAAAAAACCATGGTAAAACATACACATCTAGCTGTGTGGTGGTGGCACATGCCTTTAATCCCAGCCTGGGTTATAGATCGAGTTCCATGACAGTCAGAGCTACACAGAGAAACCCTATCTCAAAAAAACAAAGACAATCCCATCTTCTCCATACATCTATAGTTATTTTAGCACTTTCATGAGAGCCCAGCTTTAGAATCAGTCCAGATGTTCATGAACAAGTTAGTGGAGAAAGAAAAAGTGTCATCCACACATAACAAAGTTACACTTGTTCATAATGAATAACATTTCATATTTTAGGAAATGTATGCAGTTAAGAGATAATTGTGTTTAGTAAAAATGAGCCAGACTTAGATGTTGCATGTTTTCTCTCATTTGTGAAACACAGGTCGCAGAAATTCATGCACACACATGTGTGAGTGCACACACACACACACACACACACACACTCTGACATGAAAGGAGAAAGGGGTCTTCAGGAGGAGAGAGAACGAAAGAGGTGAGGAGGAATAAGAAAGGGTAATGAAGAAAGAATATGAACAAAGTACCTATCGTATGAAACCCACTATTTTGAACAATTATATATTAATGAAATAAATTAAAATACATATGTATTTTAAAATATATAAGCATATAAAATGTAAATGTCATATACTTTATTTTTTTAACCAAGACAACCTAAACCCACACAACTGCTGGTGTACATCCAGTTCCAACATTAAAGAATCTGATACAGAATGATTGTGAGTTCCAAGCAGGTTTGTCTGTAATAGCAAGTTCTAGGCCACCCTGGACTAAACAGCAAGACCTTATTAAAAAATAAATCAAACAAGGGGCTAGAGAGATGTCTCAGAGGCCAAGTTTGTTTCCCAGAACCCATGTCAGGTGACCTAAAACTCCAGCTTCAGGGGATCCAATGCCTCTAGCTTCTATGAATACTTGTACTGATGTGTATCCCCCACAATTGAAAATAAATCAAACACATTTATACAGCAGAAAAACAGATTCTCAAGTATTTCACATCATCTCTTAGGTTGAGAATTTCCTGTAACAAATAATGTATATATCTTATTTCTTTTTAAATTTTATTATTATTATTATTACTATTATTATTATCTGGGAGTGGGGGTTGAGACAGAGTTTCTCTGTATTGCTTTGAATTCAGTTCTGGAACTTGCTCTGTAGACCAGGTTGGCCTCAAACTCACAGAGATCTGTCTGCTTCTGCCTCCTGAGTGATGAGACTAAAGGTGAGTGCCGCCATTGCCTGGGTGAAATCCTATTTCTAAGCTACCTAATAAAGTAGTCACCCAGTACATCTGGCCACTGAACACTTGGAATGCAGACAGTGTAACTGAGAAACTAAGAATTTTATATGTGTGAACTGGAGATGGAAGTCAGGGGCTCTACCACTTGACCAGTCCTTGTTATTTCCTCCTTTATCTGCCTCTTGAATGTTCTTGCCAATACTGCAAACTTAGCAGAAACTGGGAGCCTGTGGCTTACTGGGAAAGGTATTTGTCGGCTCTCATTGAAGCTTGTTACTGTGTTAGGGTTATTGGCCAAAGACCCAGAGGTGGTGAGATCTAGGTTTATATAGACTCAGGATGCCTGGGAAGGGCCTGCTAATACCACATACCTACCTTCTTGTGGACACAGGTCCTTGGTCTGAACCATAGAAACTGGAGCTTGGGCTAGGCAGGCATTCCTCCTCTCAGTAGCACATTGCCAAAAAGACACTTGGAAAGGATGCTGCTGTGGAGACCCATTGATTCCAGCTAGGACCATGACACTTGACCCACACCAGGAGTGACCCCTCCTGTCAGGCTTCTTCACATGAAGAGACTGCTAGAAAGTTGTAGATGGTTTACTTTCTATCAGTCTTTCCTCTGTTGTGGCCTTGTTCCATTCTGAAGAGCACCAATGGTCTCTTCTACCTCTTTGTAGGAGCTTTGGGGCCTTTTCCTGTGTCCCCTTCTACAGGCTAGCCTGCCCTCCTATGGGCTAGCCCACTCTTTCTATTCCCTTTGCATCTGTCTGGATCCCACTCTTTCTCAGGAAGCTTCCTAGGAATCTTCAGCCTTTGCTGATGGTCCTTTCAACTCCTGTGGCTTTAGGAAACATTCCTTAGGCTAGTTAGTGGCAGGGACAGTGGCAGACACTGGGCTCTCTCCAGCCACGTCAGGGACCATGGCTAGGGTTAGAGATGGACCAGGAGGAGCCAAGAGGGCTTGAAATGGAACTCACATGCAGAGACAAGACTGATGCCAACAGCTGGGAGTCTGCCAGTCTATGAGACACAGTGGTGGTGACTTGCAAGGCTCTGAGGGACTGATTGGCCACTTGCATCTTGGTGCCCCTTTTCCTCATCTGAGACATGGGGATAACTACACCCAACATTTGGGTATGGTAGATAATGCCCTGGAAAGCCAGCCCTGGGGCCATACTTCCTAACTGGTTTTGAATATCCTGTCACAAATCCTTCCAGGTACTTTTCCTTTCTTACTCACTCTGCTGTTCCTTAGAAGGTTTGTTATTGCATGAATTCTATTTGGTATTATAACAGAAACCCAGAGCCATGTATTGGGGAAAAGCTGGAATATCAGAGAAATAAAGAAACAAACCAGTTACTTCTCACTCAGTCAACTTCTCAGGCCTGTCTCCATGAATTCCCAGACTCCAAATCTCTCTCCTCAGCAGCAAAGGGGAGAGGCAGGGGAAGCCCAACTCCTCTTCTCTTTCCCTTGTCCCAGATATCTTACTTCCTCAGCCAACTTTCCAAGTGCTAGGATTAAAGGTATGTGCTACCAGTGTCTGGTTGTTAAGCCTTGAACTCCTAGAGATCCAGACTGATCTCTGTCTCTATGATGAGATTAAAGGTGTGGGTCACCACTCCCTGACCTTCAGAGCTTGGCTCTGTCCTCTAATATTCCACACTATTTTTATTAAATACATATCACTACAGTTTGTAGTTTTTGGTTCTATGAGACTATGAACTGAGGACTGTGTTCCCTTGGTTGTCCCCAGACTCTTGGGCTCCAGAAATCCTCACAGCCCTGTGGCTGTCACCAGACTTAGCTGGAATAGCTGTTCTATTTGCCATCATCCTGCAGTTCATGCTCTGTCCTCAGCATGAAGCCCACGGAAGGCACCTAACACACACCAACAGAATGAGCCAAAGTGAGCAGTGTTTTACACAGTGTCTTGTTCTCAGACTAAACAAATCCTTGGTTTCTAGAAACATGCTGATTTTCTAACACTGTATAAGTGTTTCCCTGAAGGAGGCTGGCCATTAATTCTCTTCAGATGGTCTTATTGTTTTCAGTAAGACCAGGTATAATGTTACCTGTTTGGTTCCGTTCAGTCCTCACTCTGAGCTTGTGTCCTGTGCCAGGCCCTGCCAAGGGTTCACAGCTGGAAGAAGCAGCTCAGAATAGCATGGGGACACTGTGGGCACCTTCCTTGCCCTTGGGCCACATGCTGCCTGGATGAGGATAATCATCACTGTCATGGGATGACATCCATGTCCTGGAACAGTTCCCCACTGAGTGGACCACTCCTCTGTGCCAGCTTCCCCCACCCCCCACACCTGTCCTGCAGCCCAGTTTCATCAACTGGAGAAACATTGCTCTCTGCTGCCTCTGTGACAGAGCTCAGAGTCCACAGCACACAGCTCAGAAGCACCAAGCAGACTGCCTCTCAGACTCTGGGGATGGGCAGCCTTGATGAGGGAGGTGTGGTTCTGCTGCCTCCTGAGGGCTGAGATTTGCTCACTTCCATTTCAGCTGGCCATGAGTATGAGGTTGAGGCTAAGTGGAGCATGGATGAGGAACTCAGACCAGCTGTGTGACCTCAGGCAAAGCATTCAGCCTGCAGTGTCTCCTGTGATGAAGGATCACAATACTGACTCCACAGGGCTCAGGAAGGATTGAAATTGATACTTCCTGGGTCCAGTTCAGCAAGACCACAGTCTTTATAGGACCCTTGGCCTCTGCAACTTTCTCCAGGACTCTGCAACCTTCTCTTCCTGATCTGGCCAAGGCATGGTAACTATTGGGGAGGCAGGCAGTGGCAATGAGGTCAGATCATTCGACACATGTGTGAGAAGCATATGATGTGTTTAGGCACCCTCTGTGCTGTCCTGGCGAGTAGGCAGGCAGTGTTGGCAAAAGGCAGCAGAAACTGCACAGTGCCCAGGCTGCTTTGCATCTCTCTAGTCTCATTTTCCTCACAATGGCCCTGTCTGGAGGATACGGTGACTTCATCTAGAGGATGGGCTGCCGAGACTGCAGAGCCAGGATGCCCCTCTTGTCTTGGGTTTTTCTTTTTTGTTCTAGAGCTTGGTATTGACCCCAAAGGCCCAACTTTTACCTGTTCCGAGCTCCACTCCTTTTCAAACTGAGAGCCTCACTGTGAGAGAACTATAGATGCAGCAGCTGATGGCATCTTTGGAGAATAATTCAGAGTTCTCTTCATCTCAGAAGACTACAGTCCAGGGCCATAGTCTGTACAGCCCTGTGGGTAGTAGTAGGTAGTTCAGGAGATCAGGATGCATATGAGGGCATGATGGATAGAAGAATGCAAGTCTCCTGGAGGCAACCGGATGGAGAGAGCAGACTGTTTCTATGGAACCTTAGAAACGTGTTATAGCCACCATTCTCCTGAATCCTTCATTCCTGACATAAGCAAAGCCTCTTCCAGTCCCAGAGTGGACTATTCTTTCTGCCCTTTATAAGATGGTGGGCTCCTAAAACTATTCTTAGAGGGCATAAGCACAGCAAGCAGCTTCTTGGAAAAAAATAGCCTGCTATCTTTAGAAAAACCCAGAAAGTGGTTGTAAATTATCACATGACAGGACCAGAAATTTCAGAGAAATTATGGAATATAAGATATAAACTCACTTTTTCAGACTCCAGTTAGCATTGCCAGGCTTCTTGGGAGTTTTGAGGGGATCAGGGTACGTCAGGTAGATGGGGAATTCAGCATGGTATGCCCTTGCTGACTATGAGACCTTAAACACATTATTTCTTCAAGTGTCCATTCCTCTCTCTGTTAAGTGTCACTGGATGGGATATGTAATCACAGATAAGAATATGCACAGTCCAGAACCAGTAAAAGAAACTCATTCCTAGCCCGAGCCTTTAGAGTCGCTTAAGAGAGATGACACCAGCAGCCAGGAAACAATGAGACATATACAGCTTTATTTAATCTGTAAAAAGTCACACTCTGGCAGAGTGACACCTTCCATATCTTAGCAGAAAGCAAGGAGTGTGTGAAAAACCTCTTCCTCAGATCTGGAATCACATGACCTGCCTGGGCTCACATCTGAATACTTCTAAGACAGAAGTCCTCACTGTGTGGCAGCTTCCTCCTAGAGGGTCTCCCTGGCTGGCATGACCACTCACTCACAATCTGAACAGGGATGCCCTGACATTGTCCTCTGCCCTTCTATAAAGGACATTGCACATTTAAGACCTTTTCAGAAATGAGTTCCACTTCAATGTGACTTGGTTCCATTACTGTTTGCTGAAACCTAAGCTATACTTATTTACCATGGTGATGTGTTAATGATTCCTTCTTTACCCCACTAAACCTTTATCATTGATGGCATTTTAAATCATACTGTCTCCATCTCTGGGACAGAGGGATGGAGAACCACTCTCTTCCTGCAGATGTGTGGGTGTCTGGGAAGTGGTATCTATCAGATGCTACAGAGAGGGTACCTTTGTCCGCAGAGCAGAGCCTGGTGTTTTGTTTTCTATCTTTCTTGGCTAATCTAGAGCTCAGGCCAATTCTTTGGAGAAAACTCCATGGTGTACAGACATCATCTGTGGGTTTCAGATCTTTCCCTCTGACTTATACAATGACATGTATGAGTCCACTTGGATAAGGGAGGGGACTGCCTTGCCTATCTGTGTAACATGTGACCTTTCTCCTGCTCACAGCCAATCAATGGTCCACACAGAAACTACAGTCCCGCATCCCTCAGACCTGTTCTCTCCTGAAATCACTGCAAATAATGTCCAAGTGGAACCAAAATCCAATCTTGTGGCCCAAGCCATCCAGATATCTGCCATTCATATTTCCCTTTAAAATGTCACTGAGAACGCAAAGAAAGCTTCCCTTTGCAGAAGCGCTACAAGAAAGCATGTCTAAAGTCACAGAACTATGCACACACAGACACAGACACGCGTGCTCGCACACATGGAGCTGGGATCAAAGAATCTCGTCAGATACATATTTGAGGGAGTATAGAGAAAGGCTGGCAAGAGAAGATATGGAGATCAGATCAGATCAAGATGTTGGAATGTTACAGTAATGGCATGAGTGTGGTTCTTGGTATATACAAAAAGGGGTGTGTGGAGAGAATGGGAAATCCAGGCTATTAGAGAAAGGTACTGCGGCCATGCATGAGTGAAAGTGGAGGCCAGCTGACAGGATGAAATGTTCTATTATGGAGTGGTCATTTCAAGGAAGAGGGACTTGCATGGTCCAGGAGGAGCATCTGCTTAGCAAGACACCTCCATGGTCTGGTGTCTGTCCAGGACATCAGGGGACTCACAGGATTCTTGAGTTCCATCTGACTGATTGCTGGTCACAGACCTGCTAAAGGGACTTTCTCCAGAGCCAATGCTACTTGAGGTGGAATGGGTTCTTGATCGGGCGAGCCTCGTCATGCTGGCAGATGGTACTGTAACAAAGAACCAGGAGATTAGGAGGAGGAGTTTGGCAAAGCTCAGCTGCTCCACAAGTTTCCCCAAAGACTTTCCCTTTCCCAGCCCGCCTACGATGATGCCCAGGATGACATCAGAGGTACCCACTGTGCACTATTTGCTCTAGGTGAGTGACTGTATGCAAGGCTGCTTTGATCCCCTGCATCTGGATTCTCCTCAGATTCTACTTCAGAGAATGATGAGAAACCCTAAGGGCAGAGTAAAGCCTCTGAGCTGTGCCCACACCATTCATACAGTGCTTAGGAAGGTGGCTTTGGGACACATACTGGTCACCAAAACCTCAGTGCATGCAAGACTAAACCAAAAGAAACAAACAACAAATCACACAAGTAGAAAGGTATTTCACAAACACAGTGCAAGCCCGATACAACAAGACTGCCATCCGTGTCCACACAATGCCCTCTGGGGAGGAGACATGAACGGGTAGAGGGGAGGGAAGGTGTTCTGGAGCTGATGGCTATGCAGGGGTGGGGTGCAGCGCTGGGGGTCAGGGATTGAGAGGGGACTGACACTGGGGTTGTTTAATTTTGTTATCGTTACTACTCTGACTCTAAGATCCTTTTAACTTTAGTATGGCCTGGACAGAGCCTTACCAGACAGAACTCACTGCCTATTATTCTGGATCATCAGTCACTGTTCCTGCTGTCATTTCATCACTGGGGTGAAAAGATACCACATCTGTGGTGGTTTCTGGACACACATCCTAACATTTCTACCGAGAGTCAAGGCTGCAGGCCCTTTTTGATTCCTGTGAATAGCTCACTTCAAAGATTAGTAAATAGGTGGTGGTAGGGTAGAGCCTCCCACCCACCCCCTATTAAGCTTTAGCTGCCGCTCTCACCCTGGCTGAGGAAGAGAAGAGGCCTGGGCAGTTCAGTGGAATCCTCTTTTCTTACAGGACCAGGCCTGATCTGTAGGGTAAAGTCTTAGAACACACTGAGCCCTGTTCTATCGGGCTCTTACTGCACAGGGAAGCCGTGGACATGCTGCGGGCAGCCAATGCAGCAGGAAGAGCATGGTTGGGAGGCGGGCAGGGCCAGCACAGGAAGGTACCTGACTCGCTGCTGAGGTGACTGAGCTGCACATACGGGACTGGAAGCAGGATGGACACAGGAAAAGGCAGGTTAGTGACTCACAAGAGCTAAGTGACAATCTTGGCTGCCTAGAAGATGCTGACAGGATTCTGAGCCAGGGATGAAAGTTTCTTTCAGGGTCCCAGGGAAGAGTATTGATGCTTAGTATTGATGCACCACCTTTAATGCCACTTCTCTAAACAGACCAAAGAAGTTACTCCACCCTCATTCTATAGGCAGCCACCCTACCCTGGTTTAGATGCCAGCTGCATGGTCAGGTGTTTTCTGGGGAGAAGTTGAGACTAGGTTAAGAGATGACTTCCCTTCCTGGTGAGCCAGAGGGCTGTGTGTGTGGGGTGCATGTATGTTGTGTGTGTGTGTGTGTGTGCGTGCTCTGTTGGTAGTAGCTCACAAACGAGGACACATAGCCACTCTAGACAAGACACACTTGGTCTTCCTGGCAGTTACAAGTCTGATTCTAGAGCCTAGCTTCCAAGGCAGCTCAGCAATGGTCATCATCTAATGGACACCAGCAATGGAAAAACTGCCTGCAGAGTAAAGAGTTCTGTATTGGGGTTAAAGGCATTTATTTATTTCCCAACAAAAGCAAGTGTGAGTTTGACACATGAGAAAGTTCAAAGAGGTAAGAACCCATACAGCAGCACACTATATGAGCCACCATGTGGTTGCTGGGAATTGAACTCAGGAAGAACAGTCACTGCTCTTAACCTCTGAGCCATTTCTCCAGCCCCCGCAGCACACTATATGAATGTGCTCTACACACTACCAGTTCATCTCATGGCAGAGCAGACTTCACTGAGGACACTGTCCTATTCTCCTAGGATCTTTTCTTGGTTTCTGAGGGCCAGGTGAAACATGCTGGTTCAGATATAAGCCATAAGCTTTGGTTTACAGCTAAGGCAGCCAAAGTTTCAGTGGTCAAGATGCGGGCCTGGAGTCAGACTTCAAGATTTCAGTCATGGCTATGCTGCTTACTGATAGCCCCAGGAGGCAAGCTAGACATTTTTGAGCCTCAGTATGCTATAAAATCACTTCTTAGAGCCAAGTGTGGTGGTGTATGCCTTTAATCCCAGCACTCAGGAGGGAGAGGCAGGTAGATCTCTGAATTTGAGGACACTCTGTTCTACAGAGTGAGTTCCAGGACAGCCAGGACTACACAGAGAAACCTTGTCTCAAAAAACAAAACAAACAAACAAACAGAAAAAAAATCATCTCTTAGTATGAGAACATACACTAGTTGTTAATCTAACCTAAACACATGCACAGATTAACGAGTGCTCTATCATTTTCTATTTATAAAGGCTTAACTAGCAGATGGGTCATGTCCTGAGAATTGTGGTCTCCCAGATATTAAACGTATCCTATTACCCATAAATTTCTGCTAAATAGAAAACATACTACTCACTGTAGCCCATTCCCTGCAAAAAGTACTTGAAGGCCTCGGTGAGCTTCCCAGGCTGGGGAGACAAACAAAGAAGGTGTTAATTTCTACATCAGCAGAGAGGTAGTGATGATAGAGAGAGAGAAAGAGAGAGAGAGAGAGAGAGAGAGAGAGAGAAAGTGTAATTATTACAAAACTTTCTTACCTGAACTACTTGGGGCAGTCCTCCACAGTCTGCCATCTAGAGGAGAAAGAATACCTAAATCAGCAGGGCCTCCTCTAAGGGGAATGTTCTCAGTACTCTAAGACCTTTCAAAGAGGTCAGGAATAACCAGGTGGTGGTGGCACACACTTTTAATCCCAGCATTTGGATAGCAGAGAAAGGCAGATCTCTGTGAGTTCAAAGCCAACTTAGTTTATAAAGTGAGTTCCAGGACAGCCTGGACTATTATATAGAGAAACTTTGTCTCAGAAAAACAAACATACAAACAAACAAACAGAAAAGGTCAGAAATGACCTGTAGGTTCCCTGATGCTTAACTGCATCTACTGTATTACTTCAGTGCACTCTATGCAGTCTTGATGTTGGCAATACCCTTGGACTGAAGCCTGAGACATATCCATTGCTGTTTATGTATAGGATGGCAGGCCTGGCGGTCAGGCCTGTGCAGGTGTTTCTTGTTAGGCTGACAGTGCTATCAGTTACAACTTTCATCTTGGCTCTGCCTGCACCCAAAAAAGCTTTTGAGTCCTCAAACGATATGCTCCTACATCTCAGTGTTTCATGCTTTGTAAGGACCTTTTTCTCTACTAAAAGGTCAGGGACAGGGTTTCCTGTATTGCTAAGTCAACTTTTTGCATCTAAGAAATTGGGCACAGGCACTGGTCACTATGAGTGCTTTCTAATCCACTTCATCTCTTCATTGTCCTTACTCTATGACAAAGGGGTGTGATGTCATCAGGAGGGGAGTCCTGTCTATCCTCTCCCTCAGCTGGATCTGGTGGTGTTGTTCTTCACTTTTGAAGGGTTTTCATCAGGCAGTCTTAGAGCTTTGTTAGAGTGCACTGGAATCCCGTTTATTCCTGACTTTTGGATATTATCCCAGGGATTCTTCAATGAGGCTGGAGAACTCACATTTCTAACAGTGAAGCAGCTGCCAGCCTGCACTCAAGACTCTTCCCAGTGCATGTTTATCAGGGAAAAACTAACATCTTGCTTCCAGATGATATGCCCTGATGTCAGAGAGGGGCTACTCAGCTAAGTTGCCTCTATTTAAAGGAATATAAAGGGTCTGGAGAGACGGCTTAGTGGTTACAGCAAGTATCTGCTGTTCTTTCAGAGGCTCTGGGTTCAATTCCCAGCTAACACATGGCAGTTCAAAACTGTGATGCCAGATCTAGAGCATGTGACATTTTCTTCTGAACTCTTTGCACACACTAGCCAAGCATACAGTGTACACACACACACACACACACACACACACACACACACACACACACGTACGTAAAATACAACAATGATTTAAAGTTGAATTTTCAGCAAGGTGGTGGTGGCACACACCTTTAGTCCCACCCAATCAATACTTGGGAGGCAAGGGCAGACAGATTTCTGAGTTTGAAGTCAGCCTGGTCTACAGAGTTCAAGAACAGCCAGGGCTATTACACAGAGAAACCCTGTTTTGAAAAACAAAACAAAACAATACCCTCCCAACCAAACCAAACCAAACCAAACCAAACCAAACCAAACCAAACCAAAGGCCCCCAATCTATATGAAACCCTGTTTCATTGCTGGAATTAACACCTTTAGATGGAAACCATTGTTAAAGATAGGAGAATGCCACAGAAAGCATAAGAATCTGAGGTTAAGAAGCAACAGTTTGAGAACAACAATGAGAAACAACCATTTAACCTGACAAATATAAAATAGAGCAAACTGAGATTTTTGCAAAGCTTAAAAGCTAAAAGCTAGTTAGAAGTAAGACATTATTAAGCATCCCTATAATATGAGCCTTGGATATCTAGGGCCAGGCCACCCAGGTTACATAGTGTGTTCCAATCAAGCATGGACTATACAGAGAGCTACTGTTTCTATAAAGGAAAAAAAAAAAAGGGGGGGGAGGGGGAGAAAAAAGAGCAAAACAACAGCAAAGGAGGGGAGCTAGAGAGGAAGTCATTGCCTTTGGTGGCGTGGCCACTGGTGACTTACTCATGCACCAGTAGTTAGCTCCACATCACACTCATGTGATTGGCCCAGTGGGTTACGAAGTAAAACCAAAAAAGACATGAAAGTGCAGTGGGGACTTGGTGGGATATGAGGATGCTGGAGCATATGGCAGAGGCATAATAAAGCATAGGGGAATGAGTATAATCAGAAAATATTATGTCTGAGCCAATCATAGTGGTGCACACTTTTAATCCCAGCACTTTAGAGACAGATTCAGGTAGATCTCTGTGAATTTGGCCTGGTCTATATAGTGAGTTCCAGAATAGTCAGAGCTATGTAGAGACCCCATCTCAAAAAACCAAACCAAAACTCAATAACAATAAAACCAAATAATAAATGCCTGAAATTGTCAAAGAATAATTTAAAAAAAGAAACAAACCAAATGATTGATTAGAACCATAAAACGGGTCCCACATGACAGAGAATGTGGAAAAACTACAGATATTTATTCTTTGCAAAGCTGAGACTTCATACATACTAGGTACCCTCTGAAGTACACTCCTAGCCCATAAAAACTATTTCACAGATTGATGCCATCTGATACTTCTATCTGTTCCATCTCCCACAGATGCTTACTGTTTCAGACTATTGTGGATGGGTATGCGCACCCAGAAATAAGCCTCCTTCATGGCTATTGCAGCAAAAAACTAATTGATGTTTTTTTCTTTAAAAAATATTAATTCATTGACAATTGAGATTTTCATTTTAAATTACATTTTAAAATTATGTGTTTGTATGGGTGAGTATGGAGGTACACAACTTTAGTATCAGCACACAGGAGGTGGAAGCAGGCACATCTCTGAGTTCAAGGTGAGCTTGGCTTGCTGTGGGAATATGCTTTTGTACATTGTAAATATCTGTCATTGTAAATATTGGCTTAATAAAATGCTGATTGGCCAGAAGCTAGACAGGAAGTAGAGGTGAAGTATAAGAGGACATTGGCAGAACCAGACACAGAGGAAGCAAGATGAAGATGCTGCACTGAGAAAAAGATATGTGGCTAAACATAAATAGAATCATGGGTTACTTTAAGAGTAAGTGTAAGCAAGTAATAAGTCTGAGACATAGGCAAAACAGCCTGTAATTAATATAAGCCTCTGTGTGTAACCTTGGGACTAAGTGGCTATGGAACCAGCCAGGTGGGACAGAAAAACCTCTGACTACACTGGTCTATATAGTAAGCTCCAGGTCAGCTAGAGCTACATAATGAGATCTTGTCTCAAAAAACAGACAAGAAACACACGCACGCACGCACGCACGCACGCACGCACAAAAAGCCACCTCAAAGGAGCTATGTGTATGGGCTCATTGGTTAAGAGCACTTGCTACTCTTCCAGAGGACTTCCAAGTTTTGTTTCCAACATCCTGTCGGGAGGTTCCCATTCATCAAGCACACACACACACCTAAACATAATTAAAAATAACAATTAAAATAAATCTTAGAAAAAGTAACATTATGTTTATGTCTATGCATATGAGTGCAGGTTGCTTGAAGAGGCCAGAGGTATCAGATTCTTTGAGGCTGGACATACAGAAGTTGTGTGCCTTGGGACATGGATACTGGGAACCAAACTTGGGTCCTCTTCAAAGCAATGAGCTTCTCTCCAGCCTGTTAGTTTTCATTAAACTTTAAAAGTTGCAATTCTTTAGTGTGTGTGTGTGTGTGTGTGTGTGTGCATGTCATGCCTGGTGTGTGTGGAGGTCAAAGCCAATGGGAGAGGGCCAGTTCTCCTCTACCATATAAGATCTGGGGATCAAACTTAGGTTGTCATGCCTGGCAGCAAGGGCCTTTACTTGCTGAGCCATTTAGCTGGCCCATGGTTTTGTGAGTTAGGGTCTCATGTAGCCTAGTCTGGCCTAAACATGGCATATAGCTAAGGATGAACTTCAACTCTGATTTTCTGCCACCCAAGTCTGGTTTCTGAGCACCACCATAATTTGTAAAAATTAAATTTGAAACCATAATTTTTTTTATCCTTATTTTAAAGAAGGCCATTGATCTGGAGCACTGAGTTGGGTGGCTTCAAGCACTAAGCTTATGTGTGGTCTGAGAACTACACGCTGCTGATGGTGTCAATGTTTGCTCTTCACACACACTTGAGAAAGAAGGCAGGAATCATGCAGATAGAGACAGAGTAGTCGCAGCAGAGTAGCAGGCCAGTTTTCCAACATGTGAGCCGAGACTCCAGTTAAAATAACGCTCAGCCAGAGCTGTAGGGGACACTTCACGAGGGTGACTTTTTCTTTCTTCTTTTTCTTGAGACAGGGTTCTTCTGTCTGCCTTGGCTATCCTGGAATTCACTCTGCAGACTAGGCTGGCTTTAAACTCAGATCTGACTGCCTCTGGGATTAAAGGTGTGCAGTTTATTGCTACTACCCGGTCAGGGTGAATCTTGATAATCTAGAAACTTTTAACAAGTACAAGAAGGCCTAGGAGAAAAAATGGACCCCTTATCACTAAGACATTTTTAGAAGTTTTCTTAAAAATACAAAAGGACACAGGATATAAAACATTCCCATTCTTGTAATTTTGTACATACTAAATTTTTAGTGGAATGGGAAAATGTTTATGACATAAATGAAGGAAAAAAGATATAGGGCTATAAATATCTTCTAATCTTTATTTGTTTGTTTGTTTTATAGTTAAGAATAGCCTGGAATGGGGCTGGAGAGATGGTTCAGCGGTTAAGAGCACCGTCTGCTCTTCCAGAGGACCGGGGTTCGATTCCCAGCACCCACATGGCAGCTAACAACTGTCTGTAGTTCCAGTTCCAGGCAAACACCAAGGCAAATAAATAAATAAAAGTTTAAAAAAAAAAAAAAAAAAGAATAGCCTGGAACTCATTATATAGCTCAGATTGGCTTCAAACTTATAGCAATCCTCCAGTCTCCGCCTCCTAATAAGTTTGAATTATAGGTATAGGCCACTATCCCAGCTTTCTTCTTCTTTTAAGACAGAGTATCTTTATGTAGCACAGGCAAGAGATGTACTTGTATCTCCTGAGTGATGGGATTAAAGGCTTGTACCACCATGCTTAGACTTCCAGCTTCTCTGATCTTATGATCTAAGAACATATAGGAAAAAGATACTAGTATCTTACTAATTTTTTTAAGTGGGCAAGATATGAGAATTTAGAAAATCTATTCTTTGAGTTGGTGAAATGGTTCAGAGATTAAAAGTGCTTATAGACAATATAGCCAACCCGACAACCTGAGCCCCATCCTTAAGATCCTCATGACGGAAGGAAAGAACTGATTTCTTTAACTTGTCCTTGTGTGTCGTGGCACATGTGGTCATCCATAACCAATAAATACATAAATGTAGTTAATATATTTTTCTTGAGAGAGAGAAAGAACACAAATATCCATAAGCAGAGAGAAGAGGATCGATTATTCTTTTTGTATGAAAACACAAGAGTTGAAACGTATCTAACTTATCACAAATGGTTGGCTTGTGAAAGAAGACACACTACCTTTAGCAAAGTTGTATTTATAGGGTCAAGGCGAGAATTACATTCAACCTGAAAAAGAAAACAATTTTATAAATTGCTAGAACTATCATGCCAGTGATTTTTTTTTTTTTTTTTTTTTAAACTTTATTTATTTATTTGCCTTGGTGTTTGCCTGGAACTGGAACTACAGACAGTTGTTAGCTGCCATGTGGGTGCTGGGAATCGAACCCGGGTCCTCTGGAAGAGCAGACTGTGCTCTTAACCGCTGAGCCATCTCTCCAGCCCCATGCCAGTGATTTTATAGTCCAAAGAGATTAGGTGTCATGTGTGATGTACACTTTGACCGTTCAGAGTTCACCTAAAGTTTTGCCATTTCTTTTTTTGATGCTTTCAGTTTTTAGGAAACAGCATGCTGAATCTAAAGGCACATCTTGCTGGCCATGACAGGTGGGCAAGGTACATTCCTTCTCTGAGAAGCGAACAGGACTATGGCTCTGTCCTGCTGGGATCTTTCTCATGCTGTCCCAGCTCAACTGGCCTATGAGCTGAGCTTGTGCACCATCTCCACCTCCCTGCTCAGCCCCCCTGCCTGGAAGGGAGGACTGTCACTCCCTAACCACTGACTCTTCCAAGGTCTCTGGCTCCCCAGTATAAAGATGAATTCCTCTGTGATTGTTCCCTTGCAAGGATCAGCAAAATTAGGGATGACAGTCTGGTACATCTCTCTGTGCTTAGGATCTTCTATCCACGAAGACAGGAACTTTAAAGAAAATATTTTGAAAAGATAATTTCTGAGCACATGCTTCATTGCTGAGCTAAATACCTCCAGCTCTAGAAGGACAACATTTTATGGCTCACTTCATCAAACAGCTTTCCCTTATGTTTTCTAAAATACACACATAAAGACCGTGATAAGAGCTTGGGATCTAGTGTGTGTGGGGACTATATATATACTAGAAAAGAAAATGAAGTAATTTCCAAAACTTTACAGTTGTGTGGACTGAACACATGGAAGGCCAAGTAGGATTTCCAGAGACAGACAAGAAGAGGTGAGTGTCTGGAGCCATCCAGAGGTAGAGGAAGAAGGACCGTGCAGCACATGTGTCACTAGAGTGGTAGGTACAAAGTGAAGATGCACAGGGAGAAAATTCAGGGCAGACTGGAGCTCACTGTGGAAGGCAAGATGGTTTCTAAAGTGACAAGGTCTGAGTGGTTTAGAGAGCGGTGGCACACGTGGCATATAGGAGAGGCAGTGGGCCCATCAGGGAGCGGGTCTAGTTACCTAGGCAAGATTCAGCAATCCAGGAGAACTTTGGATCTTGGGATTGCTGATGGGCAGGTATACAAAACTCCTCTAAAATCAGGAGATGATAAAAAGCCAAGATCAGTAAGAGGTTTAATTTGCTCAATGTGAATGACAATGCAGGTTGTGATAAACAAACGCACCATTTTTTCTATAGAATATGCAACAATTCTACAGGTAGAATTTTAAAAAGAGTGCCTAAGGGCTAGTCACAGTGCTCGGAATATAGTAGATAAGCAATAAATATTTTCTAAGAACACAACTTCCATGTCTGGATTTAGCATAATAAAGCATATTTTCCTTTGTGATACTTTGTAATTCATACAATGTAGCATGTCTCCATGTTTAACTAACCACAATCACCAGGGCTGTGTGTGTGTTCTCTTACAGGGCTGGAGACTGAGCCCAGGGCCTTGCACACCAGTGCTCTGCCTTGAGCTACATTCTCAGCCTCAGTCACAGATACCTGACATGTCTATGCATTTTCCAAACTCCCAAATAGATCTGTTCCTCCTCAGCCTTGAACAAACAGGAGATGCTGAAAATGACGCTGAATTAGTGAGCAAAACCGTGTCAGTCTTGAACAAACACTTGTGGAGTTTCTCTTTGGTGTCTCAGGGCTACCTCTCAAGTCCCTACCACCGGAGATATAAAGAGTTCTGGCCAGGGGGTCAGGTCTAACTCTTGTTTTGGATAAAACACAACCGCTCAAAAAACAGAAGTGTGAAAATAAGATGAAAAGATCTTATTTGTTTGGCTAAACTATACCTTTTTTTTTTTAAAAAAAAAAGTAAAAATGCTATTTAAATCAACACAAGGGAAAGGGTTACAGGACCCTGGCAGCCTTCTTATTTGCTGGATTTGTGGTGGTTGACTTCCCTTAAGTGGAAGGCTGCATGTCAGAACTCTGACAATAATTGCCACAGAGTGAACAAAGACCACACTGATCAATCTGATGAGACATGGTGACTGCTGAGGAATTGATTTTCAGAATATGTAAAAGTAAAACCTGGTAGGTGCCATTAGATACAGCATGCCTGCCACATACATCTAACTACACTTCAGTCTCAGCCTGCTCACATCAGGACATACTCACCACAGCCTCCACAGCAGGTGAATTGTCCCCTACCACCAGTAAGGTAGAACATCTAGGAACATGGGAAGAAGAGGAGTCAGTCAGCAGGTAAACACAAACACTGTGGACAATGGATTCGTCATATGACAGGCAGATATACAGCCACTCAGTGGGGAGACTGAGACACTTACTTTAATGTTTTCAACCTGTTATCATTTTGGCCCAGTATAGGTCTTTCAATCTCCAGGTCTCTGCGTCTAGACAAACAAATCAGAATCAGTATCATTTCCAGGAACATCATGGCCCTTCAAGTGCTTCCTGGACATGTAATCCAGAGTATGACAGTCTAGGAACACTGTCTTTCTTTCACACCTGAGGATGGAAGGCCCTGAGCTGTTCTCCTGAGCATTTGATTCCATGGCACCCTGCATACTACAGAGCAAGAATGGATTTTTATGGGATGCTAAAAAGGGGGAGAATTTTAAAAACTCAAACAGGAGCATTACTGAAATTCTCAAGTGGTCTGTAGAAGTGAGCCCCTTAGGGGGATGACTGGCGTACTTTTATATGGGAAGTGGGATTTACTTATAATAGCTTTGCATAGAATTCTTATCTTTTTTTAATTTCTTTTTTTTCTCTCTTTTTTTTTCTTTTTTAAATTTCAATGAAAAGCAGGCACGCTCTGTAGATCAGATTAGCATCACACCTTATTAGCTGTGTAACTCTGCAGACTTATAGCTGACAAATGAAACCTTTTCCTACCGTATTCCCTTTTTGGAAAAACTATTGCTAGGGTATGAATCAGTGCACTCTCCTCAGCCTACTTCCTGATGGAGAGAGATATGAAAAGTAAATTTTGAAATATTCAAGGAAAAATAAGTTGACTTACATTCACGTTATGCTGCCTGCTTCATGATGAGATACTGGCAAACAGAACCAAAATCAAGCCCTAGTGTTCTTACATATGCTTGCTTCTGGCCCCTACCACTACTTCCTATTTTTGAATATATGTAACTTAGGTTTCTTTTTTCCCCCCAAGACAACCTAGAAACTACAACTGTTTTTTAGAACTCATGGTTTGCTGTAGGATCATGTTCTGATACATTGTAAATACTTGTCCCTCCTACTGGGCCGGAAGGTAGACAAGAAGTGTCCCCAGGGCTACCAGACTAAAAAACTCTGGGAACAGGAAGAGTCAGACAGAGACACCAGCAAACACAGAGGAAGGCCAGGGTTCTGTGTGTTTCTTTGGAACTTTAGGACGGCTGGTCCAGGACTCAGGGCTATACAGAGTTAAGCAGCTGTGGGGGTGGGGAGGAGTCTAGATCTTGGGCCTAGTTTGGGCCAGAAACTTTTTTTTTCTATTTTTTTTTTTTTTAAAAAAAAAACCTTTATTTATTTGCCTTGGTATTTGCCTGGAACTGGGACTATAGACAGTTATGAGCTGGCATGTGGGTGCTGGGAATGGAACCCTGGTCCTCTGGAAGAACAGTCAGTGCTCTTAACTGCTGAGCCATCTCTCCAACCCCGGGGCCAGAAATTTCTAAAAATCTGTCTTATAGCTCTTCCATCCTAGAATGGTCAAACAGCATAGGCAATACAACAGTGGTAGTAATTATTACTTCCCTCTGTTTCCATAGATGTCACCCAGATTTTAGAGCTGGCTACATAGTTAACTGAATGTATGAGAAACAACTCTACCCATTATAGGAACCCAGGAAGAGCTGGAGATTTTCTTGGTTGATGTCTTGGGCAATGTGCAGTCTGTAGGTTTGAATGAGGTCCAAATTGGCCTGCAACTCCTCCTAGAACAAGAGAAAGAAAACACCAGTAAACTTGGCTGCAGAACAAGTCCATCTTCTTTGGTTTGTATTTTTAGTGCAATAGCCTTTCCACTCAAGGGGACTGGGGCAGAGCTTAGGACTTACTGATGTACACATATACTGAATGGCTAACATCTTTTTTTATGTGCTTCATCATAGTTCAGTTTTATATTCTGTGTCAAATGAGGGCACCAAATGGAATATGTAGTAGTATATACTAAAGACAGTCATATAGAGCAAAAAATGTTATGGTGAGGTACCATACACTATGATTTTACTTATTTGAACTTCAAAAACAGGCAAAGTAAAGAAGAGCGGAAACAGAATAGTAAGCACTTTGTTTAGGGGGATTTGTGACTAGGAAGAACAAAAGAGAACATTTAGGTTGACAGAAATATTCTATACAATAATGTATATGGTAGCCTCACGAGAATACATAGGACAAAGGCCAGACTAGGGTGTGCATTGGAGTATATGTGAATTATGTCTCCTTTATGAAAAAAATAATAACAAGAAAAAAAAATGAGATTAAAATCCCAGCACTTAGAAAGTGGAAGAGGATCCAAGTTTGAGGCCATGCCTGGACATAGGCACTGTTTCAGAGGCAAGACAGGGAGGAATCAGAAGACACAGACTGATTGCCTGTTAGAAATAGGAAATGAGATGGGTTGCAGATTTTCTGTATAAACTCCTTTCTCTGAAATAAAGTAAAATTGTTACACTGATAATATGTAATGAAATAAAAGAAAATAATAAAAGAAAAACTATTACTTTGGAGCTAATGTGAGCTCAATCAAATGTCAGCTCCATCATTTTCTATGTGGACAATGGTGAGATATGATGCTGTGTTTATGTCCTTTGGTTTTGCTATCTTAAGATAAAGCCAAAGGTGCTAGAGAGATGGCTCAGTGGTGAAGAGCAGTGGCAGTTCTTGCAGAGGACCTGAGCTTACAGTATATAAACAAGATTAAAAAAAAAAAAAACAAACCCTACTTAGCACATGCATAATCAGTAGGTGCTAGCTGCTTGATCTATCCTACCCTTCCATTTTCCTTCAGGTGTATTTAGAATTAAGGATGCAGACTGACCAGCCTTTACCCCTTGCTGTATCCACACACTGCTCCCACCTCCCAGCTCTTGATCTCATTGATCAGTTTCTCCAGCACTCACAGTCCCTGAAAACAGGACTGGAGGCAAATCCCCACCGACAATGATCCACAGGACAACAGACACCCCTGCTGTAGAGTTCAGTGTCTGTCAGTTCATGAGGCTGAGTAAGATCACCTCTAAGCGCCTCTCCTGATAACATTTCAGTGGTCTTTGCTTTTTATCTTCTGAAATTTGTATTTCCGTGAAGCCTTTCCTGAAGCCCCTGATGGCTCTGAAGATGTCTGGTGAGGCACTGGTATTGTCAAACATTCACAGATGGCATTCTGCTCACAGGGGACAGGTGGGAGAGATGCTGTTTTCTGTCACTCTCCAAGTGCCAAGATCCCTGAGCCAATAAAGCCTCTCCCATGGGCCTGGCCTTTGTGGGGCCACATGCCCTGCTGACTGCATGGGACATGCTATCTGCCAGGGTCTTGCAGGGTACCTCTTTCTTTCCTAAAGCACAACAAAGCTTTGCACACAAGCCAGTAAACCAGCTCTTCTGGCTGCACAGGTGCTTACCTGCCCAAAGTGATGAGCCAAAATTATGTCCACAATGTTGGTCGTCAAGCCTGAGAGCTAGAAGAGAGAAAACTATGTTAGGAGAGTGAGCATGTGTGAGCACTTCACTGCTGTCCACTCAAGGAAGGTGTACTTTACACATATTATCTTTCAAAACACA